>CM033642.1:190846279-190868489 GCA_019512145.1 Engystomops pustulosus | reverse complement strand
ACAGATATAAGTCTAACCTGTCTTTATTAGTCCTGGAGTACACGATTTCAGTTGCCCCTAGACATGACCCTGTAACCATAAAAATAACAGGGTAACAGGGGATTCCCTTCCCCTGAAGACCAGAAATCACAGTAGGAGTGGGGAGTCTGCTTTCCCAGAAGGCATACATCATACAGGAGGGGCTCTTGGGCGGCCGCTATCCTCTCATCTGCCCTCAGGGCTATTCCTGGCCCTGCAACGAGTGGGGTGTGGGGGCCAAGAAGGGAGGACTTAACCCAATGGATTAGGGAGGGTCGGCTCTGAAAGGTCCGGGATAACCAAGTCCAATGCTTTGGCCAGGGAAGGGTAGGAATGATCTGACCATCTAGGGTTAATGTACCCTAGATGGTCTAAAAAACAGTGAAAAAAAAAGTTAAAAAAATTAATAAAATATTAAAAATTCAAATCACCCCCTTTCCCTAGAACTGATATAAAACACATAATAAACAGTAAAAATCACAGACACATTAGGTATCACCGCGTCCCAAAATGCCCACTCTATCAAAATATAATAACGGTTACGGCCGGCGGTGACCTCTTGTCCGAAATGCGACTTTTACACCTTTTTACATCACATAAAAAAATGGAATAAAAAGTGATCAAAATGTCGCACTGACCTCAAAATGGTAGCAATGAAAACATCGGCTCATTTCGCAAAAAATTACACCTCACACAGCTCCGTACACCAAAGTATGAAAAAGTTATTAGCATCAGAAGATGGCGAAATTCTTTTATGTACCCATTAATTTAATTTTTGAAAATGTATTAACCCCTTAAGGACGCAGCTATTTTGTAGCTTAAGGCTCAGCCCGATTTTTTTTTTTTTTTTTTTTTTGTTTATTCTGACTTGCGTCGCTTTACATGGTTATAACTTTTGAATACTGTCACTTATCAAAGTGATTCTGAGATTCTTTTTTCCCACATGTTGTACTTCATTTTAGTGGTAAATGTTGGCTGATAAGTTTTGTGTTTTAATTACAAAAAAAAAAAAATGATGAATTTATCAAAAAATTTGCCATTTTCGGAATTCCAAATCATTGCGTTTTCAGGAAGATAGATTTACCAACTAAATAAATTGCTGAATAACATTTCCCATTTGTCTACTTTACATTTTCATAATTTTTGAAATGTCTGGATAAATTATTTTGATGTCACGCGGCCTACAAATCGAATATCGCTTTTCCGAATTGACTATTTTGGGGATAAATACAGTTGTGAATGAAATTTTACATATTTAGCATCAAAACCCCCTATATAACCAACCCATTTTAAAATCTGCACCCCTCAAGCTATCAGAAACAGCTTTTACGAAGATTGTTAACCCCTTGAGATCTTCATAGTAATTGAATCAAAATGGAGGTGAAATTTAGAATGGTCATATTGTTCCCTTATACGTTCATTTAGCACTAAAATTTACACATTTCCAAAATATAAAAAGAGAAAACCCACCATACAATTTGTTCTGCAATTTCTCCTGAGTGCAGCGACCCCCCACATGTGGCTGTGACTTGTTTTATGGGGGCACAGCGGGCGCAGAAGGGAAGGAAGTGCCCCCCCGAGCTGCCAAGGATTTTTACTTTACAACTTGGCCACCTTTTGTAGGCTATAAAATTTTGCTTTACTTATGAGTGCCATGTGATGGCAATTTTTTTTTTTTTGCGGGATGAGATTTACAATTTCTGGGGTTGGTATTTTCCTATTGGTTGAAAATTTAGGAAACTTTTTTTTGAGGGGCTCAGGAGTTAAAACAGCTCAATCTGTCTGGTTTTTTACTTATTTTTTTGGTGTTCAGTTTAGCCGATAATCTTGTTATCTTTATTTATCGGTTTTTGGAATAAGATTACGGGAGTACCACGCTACTGAATATTTTTTTCTTAAGTTTACTAAATTGTCATTAAAACCTCTAATATGGGAAAAAATCTATCATTTGAAATGCCGTCTCCAAAGGGCTATAACAGTTTTACTTTTGGCTACGGAGCTGGTTTGACTGGCTTGTTTTCTGTGAGATTTGTACTTTGCAACCAGTATCATCTGGAGTACATATGTTTTTTTAATCACTTTTTAAAGCATTTTTTGTGGGATTGAATAGGTAGAAACCATCATTTTTGGCGGGTTTATAACAGGTTTTTTTTTAAGACGTTTATTGTGCGGGTTCAATAATGATTAACTTTTATTCTACAGGTTGTTACGGACGCGGTGATACTATATATGTGGGGTTTATGTTATGATTTAGACTTTTTTTTTTGCCGTTATATGTCTCTTTACATGTTATGGGGCTTTTGGGCATTTTTATTGATTTCTTTATTTTTTATTGAATATTTTTTTTTTTTTTTAACTTTTTCACTTTTTCCAGCATGGGACATGAACAAGCAATCATCTGATTGCTTGTTCATGATAATACACTGCAATACTCATGTATTGCAGGGTATTAGCAGTGTCAGCCTATGCACTTGCATGGGCTGGCACTGTGCCAGTAAGATGACGTCATAGACTCCATCTTACTGGCAGTTCTTGCAGGCAGTGCTGGGGACCAGATTGGATCCCAGCACTGCCATAACAACGATCGGCGCCCCCCGAAAACGGGGCGATCGTGGGGGAAAGACCCTCCAGAGGCATGTTAGATGCCGCGGTCACGCTAACCATGGCATTTAACTGTTAAAGCACCCGCGATCAGAGCCCACTCTGATTACAGGTGATACAGATCTTAAGCTGAACTGGCATCGGGTCTGCGTCCGATTGATTTGCGTGCTGATTTATAATAAAACTATATTGTGTGTTTATTGAACATATGCATCGCTCTTATCTTTATCCTAAAAAATATATCGTGTTGGATGCAGTTTAGCCACTACAGCTGGCCCAATTAGGGTATGACACATATATTAATATTGCGATTATTATTATTGCAATTATTGAGATTATAGATATTATAGAGATTATAGATATTATAGAGGTTATTGAGATTATTAGTATTGAGATTATGTAGATTATTATGATTGAGATTAATATTGAGATTGGAGATGATTGCGATTGAGATGATTGCGATGATAGAGATGATTAGTATTGAGATTATTATTTAAAGGGAACCTACCACCACAAATCTACCTATAAAGGTAGATCGGGTGGTTGGTGGATCAATGGGACGTGAGGATAGCCCTTTTAAGGGCTAATCCTCACGTCCCCGCAATTTTTTGGTAACTTTTATGAATCGTTTATGCTAATTTTATTATGCGGCTACTGGGGCGTGGAGTAGCCGCATCGGGTAACACATCGGGAAAACGCGAATCGGGCCCTTAGTAAATGACCTCCCAATGTGTTATCTTTATTCTAAGGGTCATCACGATTACGGCAATACCATACTTATATAGCTTTTTATGGTTAACTTGTATTGCTGAATATAGAACTCATTTTGTGAGAAATTTGCGTGTTTCTGCATCATTATATATTAATGGGCATAACATTTTTATTTTTTTGTACTTTTTTTTGGTATCATATCAGGGTAAATGTTACTTTTTGATCACTTTTTATGCTGTTTTTATGATGTCATGAGGGTTTTTTTGGGTGATTTTCACTTTTTTTCTAATCTTGTATTTTATTTTTGTAAGGTGACTTTTATTAAAATAACAGCATAGAACCTGTGAAATAGATCAAGTGAAGCTGTATGTGGGACCAAAACACAAAAGATACTAGGGTTCTCATCTTGGTAGGATCTCTAAATCTCTGAGTAATACCTGAAGAAGCCAAGCATTTGCCTGTAATTTTAGACTAACCGTATAATGCACTAAGGCCGCCTACAGTGTCTGCGCTGCCTCCTATTTATCTGCAAGGAAAGCACCTGGGTAACAGAGGATTCCCTTCCCCTGAAGACCAGAAATCACAGTAGGAGTGGGGAGTCTGCTTTCCCAGAAGGCATACATCATACAGGAGGAGCTCTTGGGCGGCCCCTATCCTCTCATCTGCCCTCAGGGCTATTTCTGGCCCTGCAACGAGTGGGGTGTGGGGGCCAAGAAGGGAGGACTTAACCCAATGGATTAGGGAGGATCGGCTCTGAAAGGTCCGGGATAACCAAGTCCAATGCTTTGGCCAGGGCCGAGACATTGTTCGGGTGAGGGATGACAAGGATCTTCGTTTTAGTAAAGTCTGTCAGGATAAATCTTGCAATAGCTGTATGTTTGTGCCTGGAAAGTCTATTGAGCCAGTGGCTCATTGTAACGAATAACATGCAAAAATGCCATGTATTGCAATACAGAAGTATTGTAGTATATGGTAGGAATGATCTGACCATCTAGGGTTAATGATTGCTTGTTCATGATAATACACTGCAATACTCATGTATTGCAGGGTATTAGCAGTGTCAGCCTATGCACTTGCACTTGCACTGTGCCAGTAAGATGACATCATAGACTCCATCTTACTGGCAGTTCTTGCAGGCAGTGCTGCAGATTGGATCCCAGCACTGCCATAACAACGATCGGCGCCCCCCGAAAACTGTTGGGGGGGGGTTCAATCGTGGGGGAAAGACCCTCCAGAGGCATGTTAGATGCCGCGGTCATGCTAACCGTGGCATTTAACTGTTAAAGCACCCGCGATCAGAGCCCACTCCGATTACAGGTGTTACACTGGGGTGCCGGCTATATGTTAAAAGGGCTATCCTCACGTCCCATTGATCCACCGATCTACCTTTATAGGTAGATTTGTGGTGGTAGGTGCCCTTTAAATAATAATGATTGTCTCCATGATAATAATAATAATAATAAAAATAATAATAGTCGTCTCAATAATTACAATTGTAATCTCTGAGGAGATCCCTCTCTATATACCAGTGCTTGGAGCCTGTGTCACTGTGTAACCGTAAGACTTATTTACATAAAATCCTCCCATTGATATCCACTAAGCCAATAGCCTATTGGATAGAGGCCCCCATCTGTATTGCATGTGGAGTATAGAGATTTGAGTTCAAATCCCAAACTGGGCAAAACATTTTTTATTATTTTGGAGATTATTATTATAATGGAGATGATTATGAGTAATAAAAATTTGGGCCATGGCCAGGGCATGATTAGGGGTATGGCTTAGGGGGAAACGCTACGGGTGCCGCCATTTTGTCCTCTTTCTCTTCCGGAAATGTTGGGAAGTATGGGTAAAGCATGTGAAGTTCAACTGCTAATTTAGCCAATCCAGATGCACACTGGACATGCTATGAATACATTGGGATTCTTCTCTCAGTATATGATTGTCCCAATCTCTGGAGGATATTCATTAAGACTTGCGTTTTAAGGATCCAGCCTCTTAGTAAATGCAGGCCCATTCTCCACTAGGACTGGACTGTTTAGACTCTGGGTCTTTAGGTCTAATCTGGCAGAGTTTTCTGTTATTTCCTACTTGTGATAGTGGCGTTTCCTGGAGTCCATTCCAGAGTTTCCGTTGAGTCTGCTCTACTCTGGTTTCTGCAGGACCTGCGATGACATCACTTCATGTGATGTAAGAAAATTGATCATGTGATCTGAGCAACTAATCATGGCCTTCCAGCAGCTATTTTTTGGACGCTGCCCTCTCCTTGAGTGTCTGAGGGTCAAAGTACCTTGTGATTTGCCTGAAGTGCCCTGCTGCCTTTATCATTCTGCTGTATAGCCTTATCCTCTGGACCTGTACTACGGTTCCTGTGTTCTACTCCTCGGTGCCTTCCTCTGACCTCGGTCCTGGTGTCCACTAGTTTCCCTAGGACCAGCTGTCATGTGTTCCTATCTCATAAGAGGTGCATCTGCTGTCCCCTTGGCTCAGCCATCTCTACCATCATGAGCTCTGTGAAAAACAAGGGGCTCACTGGGCCATTACCCTTTGAGGAAGTGGATCTCGTGACACAGTGGGTCCACACCCTCTTCTCCGCGACATGAGGTGGTGAAAGGTCCTCTTAAAAGTCATTACTTTTATATTTTTCCATCAACTAAGCTAGTTGAAGGCTTTTTGATAAGCTGTAATTTTCATTGGTGCCATTAGGGGGTATGTGCAACTTTTTGATCCCTTTTTATGAGGATTATGGTGCAAGAACAAACAGGATATTGAAATCAACTTTATTCAAGGTATTTTAAATGAAATTCTACCATCAAAATCAATTATGAAAAACCAGGCACCAAGACTTTTGGTAATCTTCTTATATTTGTTATCCATGACCACCTCCTTTATGAAATTATTGTGCTAATGAGGCGCTTTGGGGCACTTTACTAGAGCCCGTCCGTGCAGTAGCTTCACAGTCTGTTACTCTGCAAGAACACTTCCCCTCTTCCACTGCATGCTAAAACTCACTGCTGTGAGATTACAGCAGACAGAGGGAGGGAGGGAGTGCAAAGGGAACAAAGGGGGAGGGTGTGACATTTTAAAAGTTGATTTTAGCAAGCAAGAAGGCCATGGAAAACAAGTATAAGAAGATATCCATAGTTCACAGCTTATTTCACCTGATCCCAACACACTTTCCATTTCTTGATCCAGCGACTGGACAAAAATTCACCAGGCTTGCTAAGAACAATGCTTCATGCTTTATTGAAGGACTGTTATTCCAACAAATTCTTTACAGTGATAGATTAAAAGATTAAAGCAACGTGTTCTAAATGCACAATACGTCCTTCATCATGCAACCTAAACAATGTGTACACTACACAGTTATATCTGTTAAAACCCAGCCGCCCTGATCATAGCACCTGTACTTAGGAGCCAAAACCGGTGCTGGAAGGCAGTTACATGTATTGCCAGCTCCAATCCGCCCCGTCACAGAAGCACTTTGCCAAAAGAAAATTCAATACAGATGTCTCTTTCAATTTGCACTGTCCTTCCAGAACAACGGTTCAAGTAAAATAATTGTGAGACCTGCAGATCTCATCCCCATTTGTGATGACATCGACCTTGATCCCGACAATAGGAGCAAAAGGTTGAACACTACTATGGACTGACCTCCTTTGCAAAGGACTTTGGATTTGGCCGCATAATCTTGAGTGTCATGATATATGTTACACAAGGCAGGCAACCTACCACTTCCTGTGATGTCCTGAGCCCGCTTTGGGCTGGACGGATTAAAGGAACATGCTACTCTGCTCATATCCTGGTTGATAGTTATACTGTCTACACTGTTTCTTGTGTGCAGTATGTTCAAATTGTTTTAAGGTTCCTGATGATGTTTCTAGTATGAATAATTTTGGATCATTCGCACTTACTGTAACACGTATGGCCTTACCCGTCTAAATGGTCTACACTGTAATATAGGGGAAATGAGGAGATGCGTCTTTAGCGCTCTCCTCGACTTTAGCTTGCCAGCCCACACCCACTCTGACTGGCATATTTGATCTTATTGGTTAACACTATCCATCCCTACAATGTTAGGGAAACTCGATACACCACTCTTCAAACAATCCCTAAACTTCATCTTACCCTAACTCCCCCTTTCAACAAGAGCATGGCAGACATTACCATCTCATCATTGAATGTTCAGGGTCTAACTCCCCACTCCCTACTCCTTCAGCTGAACTTAGGATCAATGATACCCTCTCACCTTCCTTCAATATTTTAAATTAGACTCGCCTGGGCTGCTCCCTTTCCTATCCCTTATTTGTCCTGATAATGGAAACCCTAATCCAAAGAATCAGGCAACACCCACAAATTTGAGGTCTAGAAGTCAGGAAGAAAGTACACATGCATCTTTCATGGACGAACTACTAATCACAACCACAGGAATCTTTCAAATCAATTTCCAATCTCTTCCAACACTTTCATTATCTATCCAACTTTAAAATAAACACTTCAAAATATATAGCCCTCAATATTTCATGCTCCAAGAAGATGATTAGGGAAGTGACTAATTTCTCCTTTTCATGGGCGAAGTCCCATGTGAGATACTTAGGGATAAATATATCCAAAGACCATAATGAATGGTTTACGCTTCATTATGTCTCCCCATCAGACTACCCAACCATTTCTTTGACTCTTTGATTAAAGCTGCCCTCTCATATATTTGGGCCATAAAAGAGCACAGATTGGCCTACTCAATCATGACACGCACACGATTGAAAGGAGGACTAGGTTTAACTGACCTCAAACAGTTCTACAAATCTATCCAATTGACAAGGTTATGGGACTGCTATAAAAATGACAATTGCAAGAAACAAACTTTAAACTCACATCGAGATGGTACAATCCTGCACCCTACATAAATTCAACTGTGATATCCCAGACACCTGCTGGAGATGTGAATCAGACACCGGATTGTACTCTCACATATGGTGTGAGTGTGAACAAATAAAACCTTTTTGGTCCAAAGTGGACGACATAATCCACAGAATCTGCCCAAATGCCCCTCACATCACTCCTAAACATCTCTATCTAAATATCAGTCCGAACTCACACCCCATATATCACCCAGGCAAACTTTTCCATCTCCTCCTACTGGTGGCCAAATCCCTCATACCACTTCTCTGGAAGCAAACCAGACCCCCTTCTATAAGACAACGGATTAATGAAGTCTCTAAGCTAGCCCAATTAGAAGAACTTGGTGCCCATGACTGTAGGAAGCATAGCGACTACAAGAAAATTTGGGATCCCTGGTTCTCATTTTTTGACGGGAGTAGATGATTAGATACTCCCTGATCCCCAACTCTACCAGCCACTTAAATTCCCTCATCTGACCTCCGCCTCTGGCTCGAGGTTAACCAATGATGATAGACAACATTTGGGGAACCTTTACCCCCCCCTGCTGCCTCATTACCACCCCATGTTTAACAACCTCCAACCTGTATGGGGGTAGTGTTCCTCACTGTATGGCTGCATTCCTCACTGTGTGGTGTTAGTGTTCCTCACTGTATGGCGGTAGTGTTCCTCACTGTATGGCGGTGGTGTCCCTCACTGTATGGCGGTAGTTTTCCTCACTGTATGGCGGTAGTGTTCATCACTGTATGGCGGTAGTGTCCCTCACTGTATGGCGGTAGTGTTCCTCACTGTATGGTGGTAGTGTTCCTCACTGTATGGTGGTAGTGTTCCTCACTGTATGGCTGTATTCCTCACTGTATGGCGGTAGTGTCCCTCAATGTATGGAGGTAGTGTTCCTCACTGTATGGTGGTAGTGTTCCTCACTGTATGGCTGTATTCCTCACTGTATGGGGGTAGTGTTCCCCACTGTATGGTGGTAGTGTTCCTCACTGTATGGCTGTAGTGTTCCTCACTGTGTGGCGGTAGTGTTCCTCACTGTGTGGCTGTATTCCTCACTGTGTGGTGGTAGTGTTCCTCACTGTATGGGGGTAGTGTTCCTCACTGTATGGCTGTATTCCTCACTGTGTGGTGGTAGTGTTCCTCACTGTATTGGGGGTAATGCTAGCATCGACCGCGGGTGTTACCGATAAGCCTTTGCTGCAATATGCAGCAAAGACTTACAGGCTATGGAGAGGGCTCATCCCATGAGCCCTCTCCATACACCCGCACCCGGCATGTGACGTACTGTTACATCTCATGTCGTGATTTGTTATGATTCGATTCGGTTCTAATCAGATTTTTTCAGAAAATTCTGCAAACTGGTTTGAGTCCATTAGAATTTTTTTTATAATCTGTCTTTAGTGAAAATGAGGTCCCTTAAAGGTTCCCTTTAAGCTGTTACTGTAAAGAATTTGTTGGAATAACAGTCCCTCAATAAAGCATGAGGGATTGTTCTTAGCAAGTCTGGTGAATTTTTGTCCATCACTGGATCAAGAAACAGAAAGTGTGTTGGAGGGATCCTTTGTGCGGACTACACCTGCATGCATTAAACCGGTGAGCTCACTACTTATTACAACTATTGTTTCACCTGATACCTGGAGTGAAGTGCTGCTATCTTTAACATAAGAGATAGACATATAAATAGATATAAAGCCCCCCCTTTCCCCAGAACCCTGGCTTTGATCCACTGCAATATCTGTTCCACTGAATTTAGATAAATCTTTAAAAAGTGCCCACACCCTGATCAGAAAATGCTGACGTTACTAATAACTGACACTACACATGCTTATGCTGTCTCACACACCAGTATCCGTCAGGGACCCAGACATCGGTGGCATCTATTATCTTACAGGATACATTCTGCTCCATCAGGAAGAGAACATCAATACCACTACTCCCAGCTGTGTCTTATCACTGAATTCCCCACCAGATGTCTTCAGCTCTGTCCAGCACATTTCCACACCAGGCACCTAAAAATTCTATAGTCACCTGGATAACAGTGCTTACATTCAGGGACCCCTAGTTATTATTATTAATACATATGCATTGTTTTTTTTAAGCCATCTGCGAAAACACAAGGCAAAACATATCACCAAATGTATTTGTGTAAGTTAATAACACACATGTGATTTGTCTTTTAACATTAATAATAACAATTAACAAGGTAAAACACATGTTTCTACTCTAAGGGATCAGGTAACGGGGTAGTTGTCTCCTGGCGTAGACAGGCACTTTGAGACACCACAACGACACAGTTTATTTGGTTTAACTGGCCGCAACCAGTTTTATTTTCCATAAAATATAGCAGTAAAAACAAAGGAATAACAAGGCCGTCTGGCCACTAACTAGATATCAGGCTCCTGACTACCAGAGAATGTGCCTGCTGCACAGCCTCCCAAGCAACTCTGCAGTAGACTCACAGTTGTTTCCCCAGGTATAGAAACTCCTGAGTGTTATCATTGGTCTCCTTAAATTAGCCCAGTACACCTGTAGACCAGGTAATGAGGACAGCCAAAACCCGGACTGTCCGAATGGAGTGGGGCCCCCCATCTTCCCCTCTCTAGCAACAAAAGTCCTTAGTAGGTTTTTCCAAAAACCTAAATGCAGAGGTGTCTTCAAAGAACTGACATACATCCTAGTTGAAACGTGTAGATGTGAGGTACCTTGGGCAAATGTATACCCCATCCACCACTTCTTCAGACACTATGTCACACTTCTAATATAACACATATGATTTGATTATGCATTTCTCCCAATGTGTTTCAAAATGCAATAGAAAGGTATCACATGAACATAGCAACAATAGTCGGTATACAGCCCTCTACCATGTATGTACAGCCTCCTCCCATCACACCCAGTGTCTATATACAGCCTCCTTCCGCCACCACCAGTGGCTATATACAGCCTTCTCCCACCACCCCCGTGTCCTTATGCAGCCTTCCACACCCAGTGTCTACATACAGCCACTCCCAGACCCCACCATCTATATCCAGCCCCCTCTTTTAATATCTATATGCAGCCCCCCCACCCCCAGTATCTACATGCCCATAAAATTACTTTTCATCCCTGTTGTGTTTTGTACACCCTAATGTTACATAAGGTCAGCTTAATATGTTTTTTCCACAGACACCCCCTGGATGCTTGGGCTCAATGAATGGGAGTGGCCCTTGTGACCTCACAACCCTGACAAGCTGAGGGAGCTCTTTCTCTAGCCCCAGTGAAACAGAGCCTTGTCAGCTGTTGTACTGCAACTCCTTCTTAGAAATAAGCCTCTCACAGGATCTGGGGTGGTTGTGAGGCATGCCTTCAGATTACCTAATGCCCCTTTGTCACACATGAAAACCTTGGTATTATAAATAACAAATTATAAATAAGTGGGAACCCTGTAACAGATTTCACTTTGAGAATAGACCAAAGAGTGGATTTGACATTTGTTCCTCTCTGTATCTGTGAATCCTTGGTTACATAAATGTCAGCATAATAGGTAATGCTGATCACTCACTTAACTAGTACACCTAGAGTACAAGAAAGCTTAAAATAGCCATCTTCAAGACTGCAGAAAATTGTCATGTATGCAGAAATCAAATTATTTCACAAAGGACAGTAATTTTATATAAGTTAAGAGTTTGTGATGTCAAATTTGATTAACTTCTGGAATAATTTTAGTAACATAGAAGCTATTCTGTTGTCTACAGCTCAGCAAGGGAATTTATACGAAGAAAAACAGACTAAAATATACTAAATATAGCTAGTTTCCATGGTTACGAGAGCAGGGAGATTCCTCAGTGGATGATACTCATCTATTCCAAGGTGTACATGTTGGTATCTCTTTGTTGATCCTGACATCTGTCTAAAAGTAAGACCTAGCATATTTCTTCTTCTAAAACTATATAAATCTAATATTTGTAGTGGATTGGCCTTATTTAATAGAGATACACAGGAATTATGTGATTTTATGTATCTGTTATACCACTTTAATTTCTAAGTTAGTGCCTCAGTAAAGTTCTGTTTCATCTGGATCTAATGTGCTTCAATGACTACAAGTTATACATACTGTCCATTGATATAACACATTGGGGGTCATTTACCAATAACTGTGATTTGCAAGCCCCAGCTCTGTCGGAGAACGTGCATAATCTGTGAAAAGGTAAAAGATTTGCCATAAATTATTCAGTCCGGCAATCCTGATGTCTGGTAGCTCCATGCTGGAATGGATTATAGCCATCTTTTACGCCATAAAAATGGTGTAAAAGATGAAATATTTGGTGGACACTAGTGGCTCTACCAATTTAACTCCCTTGCCTCCCTTTCTGGAAGTGATGGAAAAACTTCATTTGTGCTAAAAAAAAAATTGCAAATATGAGGGATAAAGTCTTTCATGATAAATGCCCCTGAGAACAGGGAGTGGAGCCCACCTGTGTGTTATTCACTTTTATGAGACAATAGAAGGAAATAAAAAAGGGAATGTGGAGGCGCTCAATGGGTCAGTACAAATATAGACTCCAAGCTCTATAAGGAGTGATGTGGGGCAATGTGGACCAGTACCAGGAATTACAGGTCAAATAATGGTCTTGGATGCAGGGCACACACTTTTATAGTAAAGTGTATAAATGTAATTACCTGGTCCTGATAGCTACACTGAAACAGTAGGCGCTGCACAGAAAACAGAGATCGCATGGATTGGAAGAATAGCAGCCTATAAGATTTGTGGCTACCTTGGCAACACTTTGCTGGTACCAGAACCTAACTGTTTTTCCATGGAGGAACATGCAATGGCCTCTGAGTGTATCTGTATGTCTCCAATATCAATATTGGCGCTCTCCCTTTAGAAATTATAGATTTAGCCTTAGGAGATGGCTTCATAAAGCATTGGAGAAAAAAGGGGGTAGTTAAATTCTCGCAGATAAATTGAAGAGCTTCATCGACATTATGCTCTACCGAAATGAGACATCTTTTTATATCTAAGTTTTAAGTATCTCATTACAGAGCTCCAGTTGAGTAAATGTAGATTTGACAATAGATTCCTCCCACTCATCAGCTACAAAGAAGGGGCTATGTCCTTTCTATAGCCTTCTGACTGGCGCTTGGGAGTTTGCTAAATCATCTCCTTTTCAGAGATGGGAGAAAATTTTGGTGGGGGGACTTCTAAGATGCAGGTGTGAAGTGTAGCTCCAATGTAGAGAATGCTCTCAAAACAACCTTCTCCAGATCATATACAAAAGGCGTATCCCAATACATCCCCTCAATGCCGGAGAGGATGCGATAAATGGGGCACACTTTTTCACATACTGAGAGATTGCCCATACATTCAGCCATTTTGGGTCCAGGTCTATGGCCTAGTCGAGCAGGTACTTACTCATTCTTTTCCCAAAAACCTGGCACAAGCTCTGCTATATATTTAATCTTTTATCAAAAAACAGGTCACTCATATGTAAGCTCTTCACGATGGCAAGACTTTTAATAACTAGACTCTAGAAAGATCCTAGCCCACCTTCACTCAGAGTTTGTGGGGGAGGTCGATAAAGGATATGACTTGGAAAAGATTTTGGCATATGGACGGATCAAGTCCCAACCAGTCTCTCAAATCTGGACACCTTGGTCTAGTCTCCCACTATGCACACAATGATACACTGATTAGCTATGGTATTTTTCATATTGACCCATTCCTTGTAGGCGCCATGGAACAACTATCCTATGCTTTGAGTGGTGGATGTGAGACCCTTTAGTTTTTTTATTATTATATTGTTTGTTTGATATACCCTTAGTATCTATGTACATCATCTTGTCATACTTAAAGGGGTATTCCGGGAATATGAACGTCTGACACAAAAACCCATGATGATATAAAGTAGATGGAGTTATCAATAAGATGGCCGCCACTGGAAACTACAAGTTCCATGATCCTTTAGTTCTCAGTAACTCCTCCTCCCTCTTATGCTCTGCTCCCAGCGATGATGTACCAGACTGTCCAACTCTGTTACCATAGAAATGATGTGTAACTGCCATCACCACAACAATAACCATACTGGATGCACTGCAACCAACCGACTACAGCCAAACATAGTGGTGATCACATGACCTGCCCAGGCAGGTGCAGGACATGTGATGTGGACATGTGACCAGCGGCCATCTTCTGTCCTGTGTATGCTCTGCCATGGACCGCGTGGAGGAAATTAACGGACTGATTAAAGGGCCAGTAGCATTTTAATTCTTCATTACAGTGTATGTCTCCAGCATTTTCTGCTAAGGGGAGCAAAATTTTAAATAACAACTAATACAACTACATCAGCTTATATTTTGAGTACCCTTTTGCATAAGAATTATGCTTATTCCTGGAATACCCCTTTAATGATATGATCTGTATCCATACCATATGCGTTCTAAGGTGACCATGTTAAGCTATATACTGCCTGCAAATGTGTCATGTCTAAAGCTATATCCTGCATATGTTGTTATATGTGAAAAGGATCAAAAAAAGTGAATGAAGCGAAAAGACGGTCTTGTCAGCAGTGGATAGGTTCAATGAAACAATGATGCTGCTGCAGTGATCCCCTTACAGCAAAACAACTACCCCTTGATAGGTAGGCCATACATATATAAAAGAAATAGCAAAAGTACAGTAAAAAATGGGGATATCCACTTATATATCACATATCTATACATATCACATATACTGTATATCTGTGATGCTTCTTACACTCATAGTGATATCTCCATAGTAGTGATCTACCTATGTTACTATCTCCTAGTTAATCAATGTGATCGGCTTAAATACATAATATACCTATCTCAAGAACAAAAAAATGTAGACTCATAGTACAGCGTGATAAATGGGAGTTATTGTTGCTGCATAAGGAGGTGTTCACACAATAAGATTCAATACTATTGGGTAAGTATTATGCTGATACAAAGAAAAGTGCTTAGTGCTAATACAAAAAAGTGCCTAGTGTCAGTGTCTATATAAACACTCCATACTACATAGGAAGAGAGCATAAACACATTGTAGTGTTTCACAATATGTAGTATTCACAATAAACAGAATATATTGCACATACCCATTTGTTTATTTTTGCTTCCATTTTTGTTTTGTTTTTTAAATAGGAACAGATGAATTTTGCAGGGGCTCATATAGATGGTCTATCCCAAAGAAACAAAAGCAGAAAGATTGCTAACCTTAACTTCGCAGTTTAGTTTTTTTAACCACCACTGATTGGATCGACTTGGAAAAAAATATAATCAACTAATGAGATGTAGCCCATAAATGTGTGCTAAAAAGCACTGGAATGCACAAGGACTTCACAATGTCATCAACAGCGAGAGATATCTGGCCCCCTGGCACAGAAAATCTTGGCAGGTTCCAGAGTTCCGTTCCCTGTTCCTGAGCATCCAGTGCAGCATCCGGACAAGTAACATATGCTTACCAGGGGTAGCTCAGGTGTTTTTTAGCTCTTTCCTTGAATTGAATATTGCATAAGATGTTCTACTTTAAGTTTTACAATATTCTTTGGCAGCGATTTCCCGGCCAGAGGTGGAGCCATAGCCATACCCAGTAATCCACTGGTGGGCTATTTAAACTGGAGCTGGGCTGGAAGCCTTGCACGGCTAGATTAAGCACAGGAGTGTGTGAAACGGGCCATCACCACCAGCTCGTGTCCGGCTTTCCTCCCTGTCCCATGGCGAACTTCCAATAAAGAAGAATCACTGATGAGTGCCACCTCTATTGTGTTCATTTAGTTGATTTCTATTCGTCTGCCACTGGGAAGGTCGAGCACCACCGTAGTTATATTTGATTCGATATTCCTGGCATCTTTCGATGGACGGGTTATTGAATAATGGAGATATGTGGTAGTGCCAACATTTTCTTACTCTGTAAAAAAATTCCAGCTCTTGCTCAACATGGTGGAAAAGCATGAAAAGAGTTACCAGAGCCTAGACACCCAGAACCGGCCCTGGTAACTATTCAGAAGGGCAGTGAGCTATTCTATTTTATTAATAATGTTCTACAGGGTGCTGTTTCTATGCGACTATAGAGGTCCCTATACCATTTATGCATATCAGCCTGGTACCTGCTCTGTAGTATATATTAGTGAAAGATCGGATAGTTTGTTTATTCTCTTTTCAGGAGAGAATAAGGGAAATAAAGCATCCTCCTCGTCCATTGTTAGATTGATTAGGATTACTATACAGATGGCATAGAATTCATGCCCATTCGACAAGAGCCTTGGCAACATTTTGGGCTAAAATTACTATCAGTTGGATGTGATGGGCTCTTCTGTTTATATACTTTGAGAGGAAGGTTGTCTTCTGTAGTCCCCTTACCCCAACTTATTTTTCTAAGAAATTCTCTCTGGCGGTGCCATTGTGGTGAAGGGGAAAACAATAAATTATTCTTACCAGTAATGTTGTTTTCTCATACCACGAAAGCACCTGGTATTTTCCACCAGGGCTTTACTTCTTTGTGTGCTTTTTGGCTTCATAACTACTAACTAAACTGCTCTTCCAAGTCTCTGTAAACAACTGAAGGAGGAGAGGAGGAGTCTGTTTTTATGCTTAGGTTTCCTGTCCCAGGGCGTCGATCCCTCTCTCTGGTGGTGCTGTTCTGGTTATCGTTAAGGGTAATTCATTGTTTTCAATCTGAAAGTACTGGGTTTTCATATATCTTTAAATTCCCTCCAAGCAATTACCACTTCCACATCTCAGGCTAGTGACAACACCTAAATGCATCACATTGGAGGACATGTAGCTTAGTTTTTTTTAGACTTTTTGTTGCACATGTCTCAAATCCACTTGAACAAAAGCCATGTTAATACTATGTTAGCATGGGTGTTAACATCCTGTTAACGTGTTCCTTTTGTAAACGCCCTCTTAACAGCAATATAATAAGGCAAATCTGCTTTTCTCAACTGTTGTGATGCATTTGAAAATGCATGTGTTAATGCCACATGTGACCACACCCTTATAAGTAGCAAATAAATTTCAATAATACGTGAATGCAAAAAACTTTCAATGCCCAACAGGTTTATGTGCAACATTTTAATCATTTAAAGCATGTGAAATAATTCTAATTTACATGTTAAAATAGGGTACATGAAAACAAAGACCCTTCCTCTGCACCTCCGATGGACCAGGTGCAGATTTGCTCCTAAAAAGCAAAAAATTTGCACTGAACATTTGTAAAATAAAGATCACGGCATACCATACAAGGTTTACTTGAGAAAATGCAGCAAAAGTCACAGTGAAAAGTCACAAAAATGCAAGAAAACAACTAACAGAAATATACATGTCCCCCATTGCCTGTTTGCATCACAGACTCCTTCAGATAAATAGGGATGAGCTGCTATACCAAGCACAACCACCATTCTATAAAAGAAGAGACTCTCACATGTTCCCATGCATTTTATTGGTCTCAGAAAATCTCTTTAAAACTACACATATTAGTTCTATATGTGCTATTCACAAAGTCAGTCACTCAGACCCTATAATCCAAAACCTATAACCCAATTGGGGTAATTTATTTTCTTCTTTTTTCTTATATCTCTTTCTAGCTGTAGCTCCCAGCGTGGCCCGGGATAGTAAATAACTGCTCTTAGCTACAACAAAATAGAATGGGTTAACAAAAAATATTTTATATGTATCTATAGACTCAGACCGTCTTTCTGACCGTCTCTGTCACTAACCGTCCCTTTTTTATAAACTTTTTTGACGTCTCTGTTGCTGGCAGTCTCTGAGTGACTGTTCGTCTCTGGCAGTCTCTATGAGTGCCTGTCGCTGGCAGTCTCATTCCAGTGACTGTCTGTTGCTGGTACTCTCATTCCAGTGACTGTCAGTCGCTGGCACTCTCATTCCAGTGACTGTCTCTGTCCCTGACTGTCATTTTGGGGAGATTGATCAGAAGTGTCTGAGAGCAGAACTGCTCTAGTTGCCCATGGCAACCAATCAGAGCTCAAGTTTCATTTTTGCACAGCTGCTTATAAAATTACAGCTGATCTCTTATTGGTTTCCGTGGGCAACTGGAACAGTTTTACCTCAGACATTTCTGATAAATCTCTCCCTTTCACTGTATCAAAATAGGAAAAGCGTAGGCAGCACTCCAGACTTTCAAAGATTCCAAAGAGGTGAAGATTATTGAAACGGTGCAGATGTTTTGGTGTGAACCACCTTTATAAAGCAGTTTAGCAATTGAATCCCACCGGGTTTAAATAGGAAATGCATGATACAACAGATACAAGTGGGCGTGTCATAAAGTGCAAAGTGCATGATTTGCATTAGTTATATAAAATACTAAAAATACATACATGAGATTATCCATTGTACAGTTGAAAAATGTACAAATATATAATGTGTGTGGCTACTGTTTGACAAAGGGGTTATAAGGTGTATTTAGAACACCAAAGAAAGGTGAAATGTATATTCCTAAAACTAGTCGATTGCTCTGTATCTTCTTTAAGGGGAAGTATGTAAGGATGCCAGAAGATGTATGCCACTAAAGATGAATGGGTGTGAACACATAGGGGCAGATTTGATTACCCGTCCCTGCGCGATCCCTGAGGTGCGTTCCCCGACTCCAATGCACAGCTGCCACGATTCACTAAGATTGTGCATCCTATATCCTGCATTTGTCGCTTCCCCAATCAGGTGTGCTGGAGTTCACCTTCTTCTTCCCAGTGCATATAAGTGCTTGATCTTGCGACACAAATTCAAAATAAAATCCTACGGTTTGTCTGAATCCGTCGGGTCCTCCGACGGCCCACCCCCAGGTTTCTGTCGCATGAAAGCCGGCACCTTGCACCAAAATCCGTTTGCGTGTGGCACAATCCCTGGCGCGATCCCTGAAAAGTCAGAAAACCCGACGAAAATGCGGCTGCGGGACCCTTGGTAAATAAGTGCCATAATGTGTGGGCCATTTAAGGGGATTATGTCTCATCCCCAAATGTGCATAGTCTATGTATCTCTATCCATCTTACCTCACACACAAGTTGTCTACTCATTGCCTGTAGTAGCCAATCAAAGCTCAGAGCTCATATTAATGACCTATTGCAGAATAGCAACCAATCACGGCTCAGCTTCAAACCGCCACAGCAGCAGCAGCAAAAAAAAAGAAAAAAAGGCAGGCACAAACGTCCAGATTAAAGAGAAATGATCCCTGTGAGTAAGCAATATCGCTTTCTGTCAATTAAATCCATAGGGAAAAATAATGAGAAATTATTTTTGCACTCTTTGTCTTGTTAAATTATGGCTTTTCTCTTCTGTGGCGTGATACATCACAAAGGTCATCTTGTTTTCTCTTGAGTAAAAGAGATATATGTTATATTATCTTTGGCCTTTAGGCTCACTGTGACGGATCCATTTAATTGAAGTTGATGCATGCAAGAGCTTTTACAGGCCACAAACAAGGACTAAAATTGCTGGAAATATTGCCATTAGGTAAGCTTTATCATTAGTTTCAAGTATGTTGTGTAATATAAATGGAAAAAATGGACTAAACAGGGCGATCCAAGAGGTTCTGTCGCAGCAAAAGCAGTTTCAGTTATGGAAATAATAAAAATGTTGTTATCACAGATACAGGCTATTGTAAAGGGCATTATGCCCTTTCAATTTTGTTTGCTGGCCATGCACATTAACCCAAATGTGCAAACAAATATGCAAACCAACCAATTTTGTCAAAAATAATCGTTAATCTATTGTGTATACTATTGTAACAGTGCTGTCTTTATTTAATGTGTGTACAGTGTTGATATGACCCATAGATTGTAAGCTCTTTCAAACAGAGCCCTCATTTCCATTTTTTTATATCGCAATGTTATTCCTTTTTAAACCCTAAGCGCACTAGGACCTTATAGCACGTCCATGTGGGAAGATATTTCCCGCACAGGGATGTTCTATAATGTCCCTCTTTTGGCAATGGCTCATGAACGGAGCCGGCACCAGAAGCAGCAGCTGTCAGCTGTATATTACAGATGACACCGCGCTGGAACACTTGCGATCGGAGCCGACTCTGATCGCGAGTGTTAACCCCTTACAAGCTGCGGTCAAGAATGACCGTGGCCGTGGCGTGTAAGGATCTTCCCCTTATGGATTGGATCCCCAGTGCCGCTTACCGATCAGAGCCTCGCTGGTTCAAGTTCAAGTTTGTATAAGTAAAAAAAAATTATAAAAAGTAAAGTTTAAACATTAGAATAAATAAAAATGAAATAAATTAAAACTATAAGGCCCAAAAATTTTACTTTCCCATACAAACACTTAATAAAGTATAAAAAAACCCAAAATACACATAACAATTTGTATAATAAAACAGAATTGTTACTGGACCCGCGTGGTAAATGCCGGGAAAAAACTACTTCAAAAATGCTCCAAAAAGATAATTTTTAATTATAATACCCTTTAAAAAATGCTCTAAAAAGTGAATTAAAAAATGTTACATGCTCCAAAATAAGACCAACAGAAGAACAACCAGATTTGTTAGCTGAAAAATAAAAAGTTATGCATATGAAAAAATGGTGATGCTAAAATTAACAACATTTTCGCCAAATTACTTTTTATTCAGTAAAATTGGGGAAGAAAAAATAAAAAAACCTATATAAAAGAGGACCTGTCACCCAGAAATTTGGCACTAGGAGCTGCTTACGTGAGTAGCTCCAATGGCTCTCCATACCCGGACGCTTTCAGCCCAGCTCACAAGCACGGCATCACTGTGCCGCCGCGGCGTGTAACCTGTGCCTCACCACCCACATAGGCTTTATCTGTGGCCTACAATTTTCGAGTAAGATACTTGATCTCTGGTGCATACGTGCACACCCCGGATACCCTATTTGTTCTTTCCTGACAACCATCATTAATCTAGGTCGCATTTCCCCTGAGGAGCCTATGTCATATAGGCGAAACATGGCATGTAGGGAATCCTGACCTACAAGAATATAATTGACTCACAAACATTATTCTCTTCATTTGGGTATCTAGACTAGTACTGCTTTCCACTGACTTATACGGCCCTTCTTTGTCTCTATTACTGTCCTGTGACTGTTTAGGACATGACTCTCTTTGTATGGGCACACCATTGAAACCTTAGCAGCTACCATAGCATTTGATGCGAGGTTCTCTCATACGTGCCCTGACACATTCCTTACCCTCGGCATCCCTTCCCGTCCATTGTAGGGCAAGGAGACCGAGCACAGGGTAAGGTTCCAGTCGGGGTGGCAGTCGCCTTGGGCTGCGGCCCCGAGTTGAGGTACATTGGCAGGGTATACCAGGTCCCGACACTTCCCCGCTAGGGTCCGATAGGGACGCCCTGCCCTACACATCCCTCTGGGTGCACTACCTCAGCCTCGTTTTTCGTCGGTTTTTCATTGATTCATTGATCTTGTGATCATCTATACGGTTTCTTGGATTTGATTGATCTGAATAAAAGTTACTTTTTAATATAGCTTTCTGCCATTTGTACTCCATCATATGTTTCACTAGGTGGAAGAGGTTGGGAACACATGTTCACCTACCTATTGTACTCTTAATCCATTTCAAATGTTTAATTTTCCACCCAATATTAATATATTGTCAAAAAATGTTACAATTTGTAGACCGCACCTCCATTTTGTTTTAACCCCTATAAAACACCTAAAGGGTTAACAAGCTTCTTAAGTGCTTTTTCATATATAGTTTCCATAATGGGGTAAATTAAGAGTCTAGCTATTATGTAGGCCTCTCAGAGTCAATTTAAAGTTGTACAGGTCCATCTAAATACAGGTTTTAACGATTTTCCAAAAAATTTGAAAAATAGCACCGAAGTTCTGAGCCTCATATTAATCTAGCAAAATATGTGGAATCTTAAAAAACCATGGCAACATAAAGCAGACATTTGGGAAATGTAAGTTATGAATTTATTTGGGTCCTATGACTGCATCAAAAGTAGAGAATTTAGAACTTTGAAAATAAAGAATTTTTCCAAATTTGT
>CM033642.1:190834480-190845728 GCA_019512145.1 Engystomops pustulosus | reverse complement strand
CTAACAAGGCAGACCGGGAACAGAAAGACTGCCTGACTTTGAGCCCTGAAAATGAAATCATTAGACAGTCCCTTCCTACTTATGAAACCACCCTAGGTGGTAGCCAGTAACTAGGTTACAGTTTCTGCTTAACCCTAAGGATGCAGGCACACAGTGCATTCTTGGTACATTTTTAAATGCATTAAGAATATGTGCATTTTTGCATCTTGTTTTTCTTCATTTCTGGAAGTGTAAGCACCTGTGAAATTGTTAACACAGCTGCTTACACTTCCAGAAATGAAGAAAAACGTATTTAACCCAGCCAAACTCATCTGGGGGCAGGCTGGGCTGTATACTACTGGGGGCTGGCTGGCTATATGCTGGGGGGTCTGTGACCAATGCATTTCCCACCCTCGGCTTATACTCGAGTCAATAGGTTTTCCCAGTTTTTTGTGGTAAAATTAGGGGTCTCGGCTTATACTCGGGTCGGCTTATACTCGAGTATATACGGTACTTCTAAATAATGCTCCCACAGTTGATTTGTGCACACCAAGCTGCTTGCCTATTGCAAATCAAGTCTTTTCAGCCTGGTGCAGGTCTGGAATTATGTTTCTGGTGTCCTTCAACAGCTCTTTTGTCTTCACCATAGTGGAGTTTGGAGTGTAACTGCAATTGGTGAGTGGGGGATAGAGGGGCCTCTTAAAGAAAAAGGTCTGTGAGAGTCAGAAATCTTGCTTGTTTGTAGGTGACCAAATACTTATTTTAATAAATGTGGGCCATTGTCTGAATTTTAAATAATTTTTTCTGTGTGACTTTGCACTAGAAAGAATGTGCAAACTACACCAGTTTTGTGTCACGGCTATACTGTGTCCGACAAGACAAAAAAAATGTGCACCAAAAGGGACGTGTTAGTGCTTTAGGGTCTGTGCCACAATTCTGTAGCATGAACAAAGTGCACCAAAAAATAGTACAGACTGCACTATTTGTGATTTCCATGATTTGTTTTCACATTTTGTCTCTAATAGTTG
Source organism: Engystomops pustulosus (assembly GCA_019512145.1). Lineage (NCBI taxonomy): Eukaryota > Metazoa > Chordata > Amphibia > Anura > Leptodactylidae > Engystomops > Engystomops pustulosus. The sequence goes on along the minus strand of CM033642.1, from coordinate 190,844,721 downwards.
AGGTTTCCTATGATGCCAGTTACAGGCCTCTATCATCTTTTTAAGTGGGTGAACTTGGTGGCTGACTACTTTTTTCCCACTGTATTTTTTTGGCTTCCTGAATGAAATCCATGACACTTGAAACCCTATAAATAAGTAAGGATGCTGATCATAGATTCTTTGCCAAGGAATTGAAATATATGATTTATGTTCAATCAGTTTATTAAATTTCAAGCATAAATTGTTAGAACCAACATTCAAATATATAATTAAATGGACACTTGTCATCAGGTCTCTGTCACTAGTCCTGTCACTACTATCTGTTGGAGCAGCTCACAAAGATCCCATCCCAGCCCTTATCTAGTCAATTCATACATTAATCATTATAAAATCATCTTTTCTTTATTATGTGAATGAGGCTGGTGACATGGTCAGAGGCAGTGATACACCTCCCTTCTCCTCCCATTGTTCATGTCTCTTTGTAATGTATAGTAAAGCATTGCTAGTGTCTGTGCTTTATCTGCTGAGATGTTCTCTCCACCCATATACATGTGAGAGACACAGACATCAGCTACACAAGTACCTGACATGTTCTGCTATAACATGGCTGCATCCTGGAGCTATTGTATCTCTCCTATACACACACACACAGGCTGCAGGGGGCGTGGCCACCAGCAAGCACATGGAGCAGCCATTACACCATTATACATCACATCATTATACAGGCTGTCAGTCATGCACTGGGGGTGTCCAACTCATGAATAAGCTGGACAACTTCAATTTGATAATGACTCATTGGACATCTCACAGGTCATTTGCATAAAGCTTTAGGACCTCATTGCTTAAGTTTACAGGCATGTAGAGGGACAATGAAGGGATAGAGGCAATGCTTTCTAGTGGCAGTTTATTAAAATCTATTTAGTTTAGGGGGTTAATTTGCCTGACGGGTTCTCTTTATCGCCCCGTGGCCATTGTTAGCTTGCCAGTAGAAGCGTGCTGCCGAGGGTACTATCAAGTCCATCCCATTTGTGATCGGCATTGCATATAGGAATCTGCGCAGGATTTATCAATCTTGGGACATCTGGATGGCGTAGAAATAGTTGTTGCGTGAGCGAGGCTGTTCTATCCCTTTCAAGCGCATAATACGGCATAGATTGTAGGGTGCACACTGAGAGAGCACTGCTTAGCAGCGTCATATTGGTAGTGGTGTTCTAGACAACAACAATTTATGCTATGGCCTCTGGGCTGGTAAACATGACAAAAAAACAAGTACAATCACACAATTTACAGGAGGTAAGACAGGGGAGGAGGGGCAGGGGAAGAGGGGAAGGATCTCAGCTAGATGGTGCATGCGGGTCTTCCGGCGATTCACTAAGGTAGTGCGCCCAATGTCCACCAGGCGTCGCTGCTGCGCCGTAGTCCGTCGAGATTCGCAGGAGTTCACCAACCTATTCCCGGTGCATGTAAGTGCGTGTCAAGCAACACATTTTTTTGTTTTCTAAATACTGCGGTTTTTCCGTTTTCTGATGCCCCCCGATTTCCGTCGCGTGCATGCTGGCGCCGATGCACCACAATCTGATCGCGTGCGCCAAAAGCCCGGGGCAATTCAGAGCAAACCAAGCTCATTTGTGCCTTGATGACCAAGGCTTATTTTTCAAAAGCAGCATGTGTCACTTTATCCGGTAATAACTTTAACGCTTTAACTTACCCAAGTGCTTTTGAGTTTGCCTTTTCTTGACATCTTATACTTCAAGTTAGTGGAAAGTTTTGGTTGATATTTTTAGCATTTATTTATGAAAGAAAGAGGTGAATCTAGTAAACATTTTGAAAAAATTTTCGATTTTCCAAATGTAAAATGTTCTGTTTTTTAAAGTCTTATTACAAAAATGAGTTATTTACATTTATCTAAGCTAAATAATACATATCTCAGCTTTGTGTTGACATTATTTTATAGGTGTCTGTTTGTTTTATTATGACACTAGAAAGCTTACAAATCGAACAGCATTCTCTCAGATTTTCAAGAAAATTTTTATCTTTAATCTTTTATTTTAAGGACCATTTAATTTCTGTAGGGGTTTTGGAATTTCTGTTAATAGAAAAACCCAAGATATCACCCCATTATATTAACTTCACCCCTCAAACTATTAAAACCAGCATGTAGGAATCTTGTTAACCCTTTAAGTATTTTTCAGAACTTCAAATAGAATAAAGGTTTGATTTGAAATACACTAATATTTATTATTAATACTTTCATTTAGCCCTACATTTTCCCACATAAACTGAGTGAAATAAAATGCATATAAGAATATATTATGCAGTTTCTTCTGAGTAAGAGGACACCTCACATGTGGATGCATCCACATGGCTGGGTGCAGAAGGGAAGGAGCGCCATTGAGTTTTTATAGGGCATATTTTAATAGAATGGTTTTCAGGTGCCATGACATGCTTGCAGAGGCCACGTTCCCTTGAGGAATCCAAAGGCTCCACCTGCAATCACATGTTGAGGTAAGATTGCATTTCCTTTGCGTTCAGTTAACGTGTTGGAAACACAATGTTAGCAAAACATGTCATCACAACTGTAGTCTTTGGAGTGCATTTCAAAACGGAATCAAAATGCCACATGTGAACCATATGACATTCTCCCAATAGTCTTCTGGAACATCCAAATGCTCTCTAGCAAACTTCAGACGGGCCTGAATATTTACTTCTAAATAATGCTCCCACAGTTGATTTGTGCACACCAAGCTGCTTGCCTATTGCAAATCAAGTCTTTTCAGCCTGGTGCAGGTCTGGAATTATGTTTCTGGTGTCCTTCAACAGCTCTTTTGTCTTCACTATAGTGGAGTTTGGAGTGTAACTGCAATGGGTGAGAGGGGGATAGAGGGGCCTCTTAAAGAAAAAGGTCTGTGAGAGTCAGAAATCTGCTTGCTTGTTTGTAGGTGATCAAATATTATTTTAATAAATGTGGGCCATTGTCTGAATTTTAAATAGTTTTTTCTGTGTGACTTTGCACTAGAAAGAATGTGCAAACTGCACCAGTTTTGTGTCACGGCTATACTGTGTCCGACAAGACAAAAAAAATGTGCCCCAAAAGGGGCGTGTTAGTGCTTTAGGGTCTGTGCCACAATTCTGTAGCATGAACAAAGTGCACCAAAAAATAGTACAGACTGCACTATTTGTGATTTCCCTGATTTGTTTTCACATTTTGTCTCTAAAAGTTGAGGTTTCCTATGATGTCCCACTGTATTATTTTGGCTTCCTGAATGAAATCCATGACGCTTGAAACCCTATAAATATGTAAGGATGCTGATCATAGATTCTTTGCCAAGAAATTGATATATATGATTTATGTTCAATCAGTTTATTAAATTTCAAGCATAAATTTACAAATTATAGGTACATACCTATAATTAAATGGACACTTGTCATCAGGTCTCTGTCACTAGTCCTGTCACTACTATCTGTTGGAGCAGCTCACAAAGATCCCATCCCAGCCCTTATCTAGTCAATTCATACATTAATCATTATAAAATCATCTTTTCTTTATTATGTGATTGAGGCTGGTCACATGGTCAGAGGCAGTGATACACCTCCCCTCTCCTCCCCCTGTTCATGTCTGTGTGTGATGTATAGTAAAGCATTGCTAGTGCCTGTGCTTTATCTGCTGAGATGTTCTCTCCACCCATATACATGTGAGAGACACAGACATCAGCTACACAAGTACCTGACATGTTCTGCTATAACATGGCTGCATCCTGGAGTTGTTGTATCTCTCCTATACACACACACAGGCTGCAGGGGGCGTGGCCACCAGCAAGCACATGGAGCAGCCATTACACCATTATACATCACATCATTATCCAGGCTGTCAGTCATGCACTGGGGGTGTCCAACTCATAAATAAGCTGGACAACTTCAATTTGATAATGACTCATTGGACATCTCACAGGTCATTTGCATAAAGCTTTAGGACCTCATTGCAAGTTTACAGGCATGTAGAGGGACAATGAAGGGATAGAGGCAATGCTTTCCAGTGGCAGTTTATGAAAATCTATTTAGTTTAGGGGGTTAATTTGCCTGACGGGTTCTCTTTAACGCCCCGTGGCCTTTGTTAGCTTGCCAGTAGAAGCGTGCTGCTGAGGGTACCATCAAGTCCATCCCATTTGTGATCGGCATTGCATATAGGAACCTGCGCAGGATTTATCAATCTTGGGACATCTGGATGGCGTAGAAACAGTTGTTGCGTGAGCGAGGCTGTTCTATCCCTTTCAAGTGCATAATACAGCATAGATTGTAGGGTGCACACTGAGAGAGCACTGCTTAGCAGCGTCATATTGGTAGTGGTGTTCTAGACGACAACAATTTATGCTATGGCCTCTGGGCTGGTAAACACGACAAACAAACAAGTACAATCACACAATTTACAGGGGGTAAGACAGGGAAGAAGGGGAGGGGGGCAGGGGAAGAGGGGAAGGATCTCAGCTAGATGGTGCATGCTCCAATAGGGTACTGGTGTGTGGTGCTGCAATTACAGGCCCGGCTGGGAGTCTAGGCTAAAGATGTCTTTAAATCTCTGAGATTCTCTGAACGTTATTCAGGGTTGCCACAGTTTCAAGAATTGCTCTAAAGTGCCTGGGGTATCCGCAATGGTTTCCTCCATACAATGGATCTGTATGATTTTCTGTGCCCATTCAGAAATTGTGGGAGATACATTGGTGTGCCACTTACGGGGTATTACAGACCTTGCTGCAATTAGTGAGAACTCAGAGGATTACACTTTCTCAGGCTATCTCAGGTGTTTTGGGGGCCGACTGCCCCAGGAATTCGGATGTGACATTAAACACCTGGTTCCAGAAGGGAGAAATTTCATGACACATCCACTAAATGTGCAGCATTGAGCCTTTGTCCATTCTGCACCTCCAGCATGTGTCCTGGATCGAGGGGTATATGGAGTACAGGAGGTTCGGAACCTTATGCCTTTGTAATTTCGTTCCTGAGATTAACAGGCCACTGAAAGCTTATGAATAAACAAAAATGCCTTGTTGCAATCCTCTGTGGACAAAGAGGTACTTAGGTCCCTCTCCCATCCAGCCACATAGGGTAAGGGCGCAGTGTCTGATTCCTTCAACAGGAGGCTATAAATTTGAGGGATGCAATGTTCCGGTGGGGATTCTGAATGGAAGAGGGCCTCAAAGGGGGTGAGCTGAGTGTTGAAAACTGACACAGGTCCCGAATGTTTAAGGAATTATTCCAATTGAGTCGATTCAAGCCATGATAGGTTGGAAGATGTAGCTAGTGCTAAAAATTCTTGGTGTGATGGGATCAGGGCCTCTCCAAGAATGTCATGCATGCGGAGGTCTTCATTACTATACTGACACGCAAATTGGCGCTGGCCAGCTGCCTACCCTAATAAATTCCAGCCCCTTTCTGTGTTCCCTACCGGATATTTGTGCTTCAATGCCTGAGAAAAAGCTGTATTCCAAGCCCTCTACGTTTATTCAGATTTCCCGTTGTGACCTCGATTCCATGCTGCCTGTCCTGACCTATTACTACGTCCCTGTCTCCTAACCTGTGCTGCCTGTCTTGACCTGCTGCCTGTCCCTGACCACGAGTTTGCTTCACGATTCTGCACTACGCCTTTGCCACCACCGTGGGCAAAGTCGTGCCTGTGGAACGACCTGGTGGTACAAGTCCAACCTGCTTTGCGGTGGGCTCTGGTGAAAACCGGGTAACACTTAGACTCCGGTCCCAGGTGTCGGCTTACGTCATCGCCTGCGGTGGTACAGAGGATCCACTACTTCTGATTGTGACAAGGTCATCTGCAATAAGGGCCATTTTAACTATCATTGGCCGACTTGAATGCCATGTATGCTGGGATTATTTCTGATGGCTGTGGCTAAATGTTCCTTTACTATCACGTAAAGAAGAGGTGAGAGGGGACACCCCTGGCATGTTCCATTCCTGATGTGGATCGGTTGAGAGAAGAACCCATTAGCTCTTACTCCAGCATTGGGGAGCTTGTAGAGAGCCAAGCTCCTCCCCATAAAGCCCCAGTGTACCCTATCAAAGTCCTTTTCTGAATCTATTGAAAAAGGCAGGAAGGGATTGACCTTTTCTGGGCGTGTTGCATGAGGAGAAATGTCTTAATCAGCCTCTATACTCCTTATGGGTCCTTTCTGAGGAGGTGTCAAGTTTGGCATCAAAAAAGAAAATGAAAGTCCCCGCCCAACATCAGCACCCTTCCGTGAACCCTGCTAGATCATGTAGAATTTTTTTACAAGTTGGAATTGGAGAGCAATTGGGTAGGTACAGATTTTCTAGAGTGAAAATCTGGCCGTATATTTGTAGTTTGATGAAAGCATCCAGGTCCAACAGCTCGCCCAGGTGCACATGAAGGAGGGAGTGGTGGACAGCAATGGAAATGCCCTTGGAGCATGAGTCTGGATTGGTGCTATAGAACCAGGTGTTGAAGCATCAATCTCTGATCTCTGGGCAATGACCTGAGATCTTTACACCTTGTCTGTGCATTCCATAGAGCATCTGGGACCTCTTCTGAGGAATGTTTAGGCCCCAGGCATTCAAGGATCCAATCTTTAGAGTTGCCATGGTATATCTGCGAGGGGGGGGGGGAGACCCGGGGAGGTGGTGCTTTAACTGAATCCCAAAGGGACACACCAGGATGTATGGGACTGGGGAAAGAAAAAACAAGAGGAAAGTGGCGTCTGAACTCAGACAGGCACTAAAAAACAAACGCTATTACACATGAGTAAGACAGACTAAATCTATTCCAAATAGTATGGGGCCAAACTCCAGGCCCTCAACAAGGGTAGGGAAATATATACTGTGTGTGCAGGCTAGCCGAACAAGCTACCCTAGGTGGAAGGACGTCTAGCTACTAAGCGAGCCCACGTCTAAGGCTTCCGTGCCGCAATCAAAATAACTGGTATAATCAACAACAGGTGTAACCCAGCAAACTAACAAATGGTACATCGTAAAAAAATTACAATGCAAAGAAAGAGAAATAATTTTCGTGTGTCGCAGCCCCCACATTTTGAAAGGATACCCCTGGCGGGGTGTGGGGCATCAGTGGGTGAGCAGAGTCCCATCCTTATTCCTGGGGGTCGTTCGGACGTCTCCGCTCATGTCGTGGGCCCCTAAGGGCATTACCTCTCTTCCCCTGGGAGCTTGGAGAGGGTTTGGTTGCAGCATCTGTGCCCCTGGAGTTGGGAGCGACAGCCACTCCTGTAGATCCAGAGCCAGCAAGTTGAGGATCTCCGTTATAGAGGGCACATCTCTGGGGTGACGAATCATGTGAGTGAGGCCGCCATGGCGAATTTGGATCCTGAACGGAAAACCCCAGGTGTGTAAGGATCTCCACCAGGGGCCTTTCTTTTAAGTAGTGTCAAACTAAAGAGGTCGGGTAGTAGCTGAACGGTAGCTCCTTGGTAGGAGATTTGGTCTTGAGACCTTGCTTTATTCATCACTGCTTCTTTCAACTGTTATCAGTGTATCTTGCAAATTACCTCTTGAGGAGGGTCTCACGCTGCTGGGCTAGCCTGTAGAGCCCGGTGGGCCCTATCCAGTCATAGGGGGGGTGTCCTCTGGTACCGCTAAGGCTGAATTAAAGATAGAGCGGAGAGCATCATGCAGATGTGCAGAATCTACAATTTCTGGCAACTCAAGCACTGTTGTTCCTCCTACCCCTATTTTCGGAAACCCCAAGTAGGCTGGGTGGTGCACTTCAGCCTGCACTGGGTGACAGTGTTTGGGGGAATCTAGTCAGTGGGGGGTCCAGCAGGCAGCTAGTCTGCTGCGGCCTCCTCAGTAGGGCTGCCTCGTGGCAGAGTGCTTCATGAGGGTTGGGAGAGAGGTCTGGCCTGCAGATACCTCTATTCTTCCGCTCCGGCATCCTTCCGGTAGTGCGCCAGCAACCTGTGGATGCAGGGCTGGTTCCAGGATGCTGGTTCCCCCGGTGCTACCGGCTCATGCTTCGGCCCAGGCGGTCCTTCAGGATCTGTTGCGTTGGCAGAGTGAGTCGCGGTAGCCAGGTCTGTCTCACACGCATGCGGTGTGGTGCCTCCAGTTCCTGCCAGCACCATCTTCAGTCTCTCCTTCCCCGCAGAGCCATACTGCGAGTTGCTTTGCTTGCCCCCAGATGTAAGGGGTCCGTGGTGAGTTGGTGATGTGGAGGGCTTCGTGGTGCCGGTTGTGGAGCTGCGAGCTGTGGCGGTCGCCGCCATTTTGGCGCCACTGGACCTCAAAGCAGCAGAGGGACAGGGTGCCAGGAATCTCCTAATACCTCTTGTTGTTGCCCAAGGTTGGGGTGCCAGGGGATTCTGGGGTTCCCTCTTCTTCGTAGGGCCCATATGGAGATGAACTGCAGTGCTTGGATACACTTAGGGCACAGGGAAACCTGAAGCCATGCAGGAGTTAGTGGATCATCTATGATTTATGACGAGGCTGGCTTTGAAGTTTAGTTTTGACATGATCTTTTTCAGTCATTTAACAGATATGAAATGGGATTTGGTGATACAGAGTTTACATCAATTAACATTTTCTATTCAGGGGGCAGATGATACACAGAGGTGGGTAGAGAAAATCTAAACATTTGAATTACCTTATACAAAAAATCAGCTGAAAAACCTGAACTCAGGTCCTCCACTGTCTTCAGCTCCGGCTCTGTCTACTGAATTTCCTAGGCTGCCTCGCACACACCATGACGTCAGCCGCTCGCCGACATCAAAGTGTTCACGCAGCCATTGGCACACACTATGATATCAGCAAAATGCTGATGTCATGGTGTATGCAACAGGACCACGCAGGGAGCCGAAGTCTCAGCCGAACTGATGACTGTTCTCCAGAATCCTATATATTTTGCATATTCTATTGAGACTTGTTCACCCTATGGTTGGGGTTGACTGAAAGGGATGCTATGTTTCCTCCTCATATACAGGTGACATTGTGTATTACACATTTTGTGCTTTATTGGACCACTGTACAACATATTGGAGATATTCTGATCACCAGCTACACCTTTGGAAACATACTTATGATTGACAGATCACCATGGTAGCGTAGGTACCTTCCAGTTCTCATGGGCAGGTGCAGTATGTTTTGCTGGGCTTGCGTTCCAAACAGGGCCGGATTATAGGCGGGGCTCGCGGGGCTAGAGCCCCGGGGCCCCCACCATCTTGCCCCCCCTAAGGGCCCCCACCAGATCGCACCCCCTGCGATGCCGTGTCCCCGCTCCTGAGATGCCCGCTGCAGCGCGGCTGCATCGCGGCTGCATCGCTCCCCCTGGCACAAGTGACATTGCCTCCGCCTCTCCGCCCGCCCACCCTGGCACAGGTGACTCCCCCCCCTGGTACAGATGACACTGCGTCCACCTCCACGCCCGCCCCTGAGGCGGCTGTTTGTAGCTGTGTTACTGGGGGCGAGGCGGCTGTATGTAGCTGTGTTACTGGGGATGAGGTGGCTGTAGGTAGCTGTGTTACTGGGGATGAGGCGGCTGTATGTAGCTGTGTTACTGGGGGCGAGGCGGCTGTATGTAGCTGTGTTACTGCTGGGATAGTGGAAAGGCATCAGGAGGACATGTACACTCAGTGGGGGCCTCCACCAGATTTTGCGCCCAGGGGCCCCCACCAACCTTAATCCGGCCCTGGTTCCAAATGTCAGTCAAAGGGTTGCTGACCTTTAAACACACACACCAGTAAAGTACAACAAAAAGTCAATGCTCAACTCTGTTAAAAGGCTGATGTCACCACACGGTTATGTTCAGAAATGGAGGACCTTTGGCATTGCCTTGTGCATCAGTCCCATTAAATGATCCTTACAGTCAGGCATCCAAGGCACTTCCTTGTCCGAAACCTGTCATAGATCCTATAAAAAAACAAATAGATTGTGAAAAGGACAAGGAAGTGCCTTGGATGCCTGACTATAAGGATCATATACAAGCGGTCCCCTACTTAAGAACACCCGACTTACAGACGACCCCTAGTTACAAACGAACCTCTGGATTTTGGTAATTTACTGTACTTTAGCCTTAGGCTACTATAAACATCTATAACAGTTATCAAAGGCGTCTACAATGAAGCTTTATTGTTAATCCTGGTTCTTTTTTTCTGGATCTACAATTATAAAATATACAGTTCTGACTTGCATACAAATTCAACTTAAGAACAAACCTTCAGAACCTATCTCGTATGTAACCTGGGTACTGCCTGTACTGGGACTGATGCACATGGCAACGCCGAAGGTCCTCC
>CM033642.1:190556188-190826642 GCA_019512145.1 Engystomops pustulosus | reverse complement strand
AGCCTTAAGATGTCATCATCTCATAGTGGCTCCTTCTATTTCTTACAGCCTTCTTAGAGACACTGCTTTATTTTTTAGTTACTTTGTTTTATATTGTACATAGTTAACAATGATTATTTTTTCTTCAATATGTCATAATTTATGGGACCCAACTGCCTTAAAAAGAAATCAACCATTAGAAAAAACAAACAAAAAAAAACTAGAAATACTTACCTCCGCACCTCTTGATTTTGATCCTGGCACTGTCCTTCACTAGTCTTGACACACCGGGATCACCTAGAAAAGAAACGTATTATTAGCAGCCCAGAGTGTAGGGACAAGATGTCCGGAGCTCCAGGCCGCTAATTATGCCTCTGCACCTTCACGCGAAAGGAAATGAATTCATAATTCATGACTCTTTTGTGATGTCTCTGTGCTCTCCCATGCTGCCAGCATGAGAGAGGAAGGTGCAGGCTCATGTATAATTTGTTGCCTGGAGTGCCGGACTTCTTGTCTCCGCACTCCGTGCTGCTAATTATAAGTTTCTTTTCTAGTTTATTCCTAGATCAAGATGAAAAGGAGCAGAGGTGGTTAATTCTATTTTTTTTTTGTTTTTTCTAATGGTTGAGTTCCTTCAAAATGGAAAAACTTATGCTGCCCACCTGTCACGGGTGCTCCCGCGATCCATGTCGCGTATCGCGGGTATACCCGTGCTCCGCTGCCTGCCGGTCCCCGTCTCCCTGCCCTCACTTACCTCTCCTGGCTCCTGTCTTTGCTCCTTGCCTGCAGTCGCACGCTCTCACCGCTAGAGGGCGCGCGCGGACTTCTCTAGCCTTAAAGGGCCAGTGTCCTCCTGATTGGCTCCTGCTAATCTGGCTCGCCCTTATAATCCGGCACCTCCCTTCTCTCCCTGCCGGATCTTCTCCTAGGATCTCCTATGGTTTCCATGCCAGGCTTCCCTAAGCCGTTCCTGTGGAAGAGAAAGCCCATTAGCGTTTCCAGACGTTTTCCTGTGTTCCTTTGTTTCTTCAGCGTTCCCATACGCTCCTGGTGTGTCCTGTCTTCCAGCGTTTCCAGACGCCTCTGTGTCTCCTGTCTCCAGCGTTCCCATACGCTTCCTGCTGTGCCTTCCAGGGTTCCAGTCCAGCGGTGTCTGCAGTCCGTGCCAGTGTCACCAGTGTTCCTCTGTGTTGCTGCTGTCATCCCAGGCTTGGACTGTTTGCTACACATCCCTGTACCTTGGCTGCCACCGCGGGCCTCATACCAACTCCTGCGGTGGTCCAGAGGGTCCAGGGGGTGCACTGGTCCCACAGACTCCTCCCTCCGGCCTCTTCCCATAGAGACTTTAGTTCTGTTGTCGGGTGACCACGTTACAGTAAGATCGGCCATGGACCCGCCCAAGGCCATGGATCCTGTCAAGGACAGTGAATGTTCTCATGGGGGGGAACCTCAGGACCAATTGCTGCAGACGGTCTCACCCCGCGAGTCTGGCAATTGATTTTTTTTTGGAGAAAGGATCTGAGCGGGGTACCCACCTGATCCGACAAGCTGCTAGACTCCCGGCTACCGCAGGACTTACTTCCGCAGCTTCCCAGGGCTGATACGGCTTTCCAAGAGCCACTCCCACAAGATCTCATGCCCTCGGTTTTCCAGCAACCCAAAGTCGATTCACAGTCAGAGCACTCGTGTTTGATGTAAGCACCTGTTCAGTTCGGACAAAGCTCAGGTGCTGTCCGTGCCAAAATCATGACCGTCCGGCTACATTCATGCTTCAAAGAGCTATCCATGGTGCCGGGTTTCCAAGTAGACAGCAACCAACTTCGAAGCCTGCCGCCATGCTGCCAGTCTCCTCCGGCCTTCCCAGTAGGTTGCTTCCAGGTCTCCACCGGCGAGTTACCAACACGATGTGTCAGTCCAGTTGTCATCAGACTACTGACCGGCGCTTAACATGCCAGAAGGTACGTTTCAGTGGGTACTCACACCGGCTTCCCAGAGGTCGCTCCAGTTGTTCCACCGGCCTTTCCCAGAGGTCGCTCAGTGTCTCACCGGCCTTACCAGAGGTCGCTCCACTGTTCCATCCGCTTCCCAGAGGTCGCTCAGCAGTGTCCCACGGCCTACCGACGAGAGTCGCCCACTCCAGATGTCTCACCGGCCTCGCTAACCGAGGTTGCTCCAGGGCTACCACGGCCCACGTCCCAGAGGTCGCTCCAGTGTCTCCACCGGCCTCCCAGAGGTCGCCCAGGTCTCCACGGCCTTCCCAGAGGTGAGCTCCAGTGTCTCCACCGGCCTTCCCAGAGGTTGACGCTCCAGTTGTGTCGCAACACGGCCTCCAGGAGGTCGCTCCACTGGTCTCACCGCTTCCCAGAGTCGACCATGTACCCTCACCCCTCTCACAGAGGTCGCTGCAGTGTCTTCCACCGGCCTTCCCAGAGGTCCGCTCCCGGTGTCTCCACCGGGACTTCCCAGAGGTCGCTCCAGGTCTCACACGGCCATTCCCAGAGGTCGCTCCAGTGTCCCACCGGCCTTCCAGAGGTCACTCCAGTGTCTCCACGACCTTCAGAGGTCGATCCAGTGTCTCCACCGGCTTCCAGAGGTCGCTCCAGTGTTCCACTGGCCTTCCCAGAGGTCTCTCCAGTGTCTCCAACCGGCTTCCCAGAGGTCGCTCCCGATTCTACGGCTTTCCTAGAAGCCACTCCGGCCTCCGGCTTCCAAAAGAGCCGCTCCAGCTCCGCGCTTCCTAAAGCTGTTCAGCTTCCAAGAGCCGCTCCTGCCTCCGCAGCTTCCCCAGTGCTGCTACGGCCTCCCAAGAGCCACTTCAGCATCTGTTTTTAGCTTGCAGAGGAGTCTATGCAAGTTTGTCTGTCTCGCTTTTCTCCTTAGGTGTCCGTCACCAAGATGAATTGGAGGAGGCGAAGAAGAGAAGGGTGAAGAAGAAGAGAAAGAAGGGCCCTAAAGGGGGGGTACTGTCACGGGTACACCCGTGGCTCCCTGCCTGCCGGTCCCCTCTTCCTGCCGTCACTTACCTCCCTGGCTCCTGTCTGTGATCCGGGCTCCGGGGTGTAGGCGCACGCCTCCTTGCCTGCAATCGCACGCTCTCACACTCCAAAGGGCACAGCGTCCTCCGATTGCTACTGCTTAATCTCAGGCTCGCCACTTAATAATCCCAGCACCTCCCTTCTATCCCTGCCGGATCTTCTCCTAGGATCTCCTATGGTTTCCATGCCAGGCTTCCCTAAGCCGTTCCTGTGGAAGAGAAAGCCCATTAGCGTTTCCAGGCGCTTTCCTGTGTTCCTTTGTGTCTTCAGCGTTCCCATACGCTCCTGGTGTGTCCTGTCTTCCAGCGTTTCCAGGCGCCTCTGTGTCTCCTGTCTCCAGCGATCCCATACGCTTCCTGCTGTGCCTTCCAGGGTTCCAGTCCAGCGGTGTCTGCAGTCCTGCACATCCCTGTATCTTGGCTGCCACCACAGGCCTCATACCATCTCCTGCGGTGGTCCAGAGGGTCCACTGGTCCACAGACTCCTCCCTCCAGACTCTTCCCATAGAGACTTTTAGTTCTGTTGTCTGTGTGACCCGTTACAGCCACCTATAAGCTTTTTCCACCATTCGCACCAGCCTTGAAGACATCTCTTGTCAGTGTACCTCTTTTCCCCTACGTCCATGGACAGCTCCTTAGTCTTCACCATTGTGACAAAGGAACAAGGCCTGCCATGTGGCTTTTTAAAACACTGAAGTCTTCATTCATTGGCAATTCATGTCACGTGAGCATGCTACATGGTGCACATACTAATGTCAGAGCATGGTTTAGGTTTTGCTACTTTTCCCTCCTATTGTTTTTTGTTTTCAATTATTTTTTAATTTAATAATAGTATTTAAGAAATTAACAAATTTTGTAGTTTTTTCAGGAGATATTCCACATTTGTTTTACTAAAACTATGGGTGCTGATAACAATGAGCAAGATTGTACCTCCAGTGATCCACATTTTTCCCCCCTAAGGCTACATTCACATAACCGTGTGGCTGCTTGCCACTCTCTATAGTGATATGTGGCACACAGCGCCGTATTCTGGGGAAAGATAGGACTACGGTGCTGCACGGGTGCTGTGAGCCGATTGCTGGCCTGCGGGGGACGTATATCCAAACTATCTGATGTCCCCCAATGGCCGTCTGAATGCAGCCTAATAGTTTTATGCCTACAGTGCAGCCACACAAGGTCTTGAACATTGCAAAGACTGTGAGAAGGCTTTAAATGCTTGAACCCCTCCTAATAGAATACATGGATTGCATCGCCCTTGTCCTATGCCCCAAAAGACTTGAGTCATAATGCAGACCATGCAAACGCATTGATCTAATGTATATATTCAAACAAACATAATTAGAAATGAATGCACACTTGAACCATGACATTGTAATTATCAATTTATTAATTTCCATATATTTGTATTATATTCAATACAAAGCTTTATTAAACGTGTAAATACAGTAACTGCAATGCCATACAATGCTACATTCCTGGCATATACATCCATTTTTTTACAGTCCTGATGTTAATAACAAAACAAGGTGTCAACTGCAGACAGTTGAAGAGAACTGAGATTTTAATAAGATTTTGTAGACTAATCCGTTCACTGGTTCTTACAGATCAGTGATGTATTGTCCCTAATCTCTGTAAATGGGAGCTGTCCGTGAATGCATTCCCCTCCAAAAACATTTATGCTCGGCTAGAGAAGATTTTGACATGGAGCATGTAACTCATCAGTTCACTGTTCTTCTATGAAGCCCACAATGTCCAGCCCAACTTTATATGCATGCACTGCGTCTATAGCAACAAAGCCAAGATATACTACTTCAGCTCCACTCAACCACACACAAGTGGCAGAAGCATCAGAAATGAGTTGAATGTGGCTTAATAGACTTTCTTTTGGAATGTGGCCACATAGCGTCCCACTTACAGACATGATCCTTTTATCAACATGAAAAGTTAGCAAGAACAGTCCTAGGCTTCCATAGATATATGGAACTTTGCTTTAACTTGCAATACATGAACGCAAACATGATTTATTGTTGTCCATTGTTGTTCGCTTCAATGGGTGAATCAATCTGTGGAATGGGCCCCTTTTTCTGATTCGCATAAAATATATACTATTGATTGAGGATCAACAACTGATCACAGCCAAAGATCACTGCCCTGTGCTTGTAGCCTGATTGCTTATTCTCATTGAAAGGCCACTATTTTTATTTTTTTGTACAATACAAAGAGGTGAATACGAAGAAGTGATAACTCATTGCCATGGAACCCCCATTTCTGAATGTATCATACTGGTGAAGAAGACTCAATAGATATAATCAATTCTTGACTTTATCTTCTGAACATATGAAACATTCTTCAGACACCGTCTATGTGGCAAAGTAAAACATCTGAATTTGAATTAAAAGGCACTGTATCAATATGTATCAGAGTAAAGATCAAAATACTGTATAAGGAAAAGGGAGAAGTAATTCACAGAACACTTAGCAAAACTGAACAATACTGCAGGCGTCTTTTCACATCTGACATCTCCGTACATATTTTTAGATTTTTGATGAATTCTGTCTCAAATGATTTTGCTAAATGTTGGAATGCAGATCACTACTGAGATCTAAGGGGATATGTGTTTGGTCTGTCATCTCAAAAAGATGTTATACTCACTGTTCACTTTCTGAAATCATTAGTCATTTTGGCAGTGCTCGATGGTTAAAAGCTGATGTATTTTTAAGCAGCAACCACAATGATTTTCTTACAAAATGATTTGGGTTAATTGTCTATAAGTGATTTAAGGTAAAGGAAAATAGCACCAACTAGTAAGTCGTGTAACCTCCTGAGATCAAGTGTACATTTTATGTATAGATAGATAAGAAGTCTTAGGGATTTGGCTGATCATTGTGTACCTAGTGTGAATGAAGCTAAAGGATACAGAAAATATTCATTCTGATCCTAAAGTGAAATATGGACTAAAATATTAGTAAAATAGAAGACAATACAACACAAAACTAAACTAAACTCAGAGACCCATTCTCTGTGTCACCACAGGTTGAATAGTCTGGGATAATAAGAATGGTGTCAGCCTGAGTTATTAGACTTCATGGTTAGCATAAGACATGCAGCCATAACATGGGTTATGGCTGTCCCTCTAAAACTAAGCTTACCCTAATTTTGAAAAACTGCACATGAAATATAATTGAGATTATTACAAGGTGTTAAAGGCATAAACAATCAGTGGATTTGTTGTCATGCATATAACAGTAATTGTAAGAAGGATGCATTCATACAAAGAGACCTACACACCCACACACATTTAAACACAAAGATACACAGACATACATATGTAGAATATAGACAGAGAATCTCCTCCATAAATTCTCCCTTACATACACACATAAAAATAGGCACCTGCCGCTTGTGTGTAGCACTTACAGAACTATTAATCGTCAACTTACAAGTGCTATATATTGTAGTACTATACTACAAAAGAACCAACTCTCGTGATCGGTGGGGTGTCTCCTCAGTCAAAACAATCACTTCAAGACTGGAGACTCAATAATTGGAGTTGCTGCCAATATTTTGTCAGGAACATTCAGCAGCGTGTTCCTTCGAAAGCTGCCATGAAAATAAACACCTGGAATCAGGTGGTTTTTACTGCAACTTACCTGCAAATACCTCTAAAAAGGAAAGACGGGTCAAATCCACATCTTATATGTAATGAGTTCAGATTGCATGAATAGTTGTATATGAAACGCTATGGCTATAGCCTATATACCAGTGATGACAAAGCTTTTAGAGACAGAGGCGGGAATTGATTACTGGCTTTCTGACATTCTCCTTGCTGGGCTTTGTACGCCATATTTATGAAGTGTCAGTGCCACTATATTGCTCCTTTTCCGACACTCTCTTCACTACAGCTTGGGAATTCCAACACTTTTCCTGCTCTTCTTGGTTCCCCACACTATTTTTGGCACCCAATTATCTATGAAGTTCTATGTCACCTTCATGAATGTCGAGTCAATTTAACCGTGCACCTATACATTAAACCCTTGTGCCAAAAACGTACACCCCAGGCAAATTTACTGCAGCATATGTGCTCCCCAATAATGGACCCTGCAACACTATTAATAAATTCCTCAGAGTGCCCAAACTACAACCAAAACCCACCCAACATTGCAATTTAAGCAGAAACGTATTGCTCTTTGCTGTCACAGTTTTATGCTGCAAATGCAGTAGAAAGAAATGGAGAAATGCTGATTATTGTTGTAGCCTCCCTCCAGGATCTCAAGAACAGAAAGAATTGTGGGGCCCAGAGCAGGAGCACCAGTGTTAACCCAGCTCAGTCCACAACTCATCATGTCTCCTGCATTCCCAAGTAACCAAGGGTGAATACGCCATATCATGAGCTGCCTGGAAGTGTAGGAAGAAGCCTTGAGTCTTACTGGGGTTACAGTCTGGGTGCTCACATACGGGTCTCCGAATGCCACCACTGGCACCCGTGTAATAGGTTAGTCACCACTGCTAAATACTCTATATGATACCTCACATGCTACAGCAGTGGTGGCAAACCTTTTAGAGACCGAGTGCCCAAGCTACAACTAAAATACACTTATTTACCGTGAGGTGCCAACATGGCATTTTAAACAGTAACTTATTGCAACATGTTCTTCCCTGAGGCCACCAGTACAGTTGAAGGAAGGAGTATAAATTCAGAATGTCATTGTAGCTTCTCTCCCGGGTCTCTTTGTAGAGGAAGAATGAAGGGTCCAGCAGGGGGACCTCAAAAAGATACTGCAGCCCTGTCCACACCTTCTCACTTTTCCCGCAGTTCCAAACAGCCAATAAAGTGTCGCTTAAAAATGGCGCTTAGAGCAGCATCTCTTAAGTTGCCTGGGACTACAGGAAGATTTGGTGAATTTGTTCCTGTCTGGACTCTGTCCTAGGGTGATAACCTGAGTGCCCACAGAAATGGCTCTGAGTGCCACCTTTGGCACTAGTGCCATAGGTTTGCCACCACTGTGCTACAGGTTTTAACTCCTTAACATAATAAGACTTACATGCACATCGGGAAATGCGCTCCATTGCCGCATTCCAATGTACATGTATATCTCAGTGATGCAGAGACAGCACTAATGCTGCGGCAGCTCAGCTGTGGGCGATAGCCAGGCTCCCACACTAACAGCTGCGATTGAAATGCTCATGATCCCAGCGGTTTAACCATATAGACACCACGGTCCTGGTGACTGAGGCATCTATATATCAGTACCGGGTATTCACACAGCAGATCGGCATCCTCCATGGAGGTGCTAACCACTTCCATGGCAGCCCTGAGGTCCTATGAAGGACCCCAGGACTGCTGGAAGTAAATACCTGTTAGATTGTGCATGCAGCACGATCTAACAGTGCTCCAGTCAGCCTATGCAGAATGGAGGTTGACTATGTAATATGCTGCAATACATTAGTCTTGCAGTATATTACACTGAATAAGTGATCAAATAATCACTTGTTCATGTCCCACCCTTGGACAAAGTAAAACCGTAAAAAAATATATATATATTTTTTTTTTTAAATGAATGAAGATCCTCTAATGCCCTATCACATTTAAAAATCAATATTTTCAATAAAAAAGGTGAAAATGTCCGTATGTCTGTAATAACCTATACAATAAAATAAAATTATTACTGAACCCATATGGTAAACTCCATAAATTTACTTTTTTTTTTAAACACAGAAAAAGTACAATATTTTCACCTCCAACTTCATAAAACAAAGATAAAAAGGATCAAAATGTAACATTTACCCCAACATGATACCAATAAAAAGTAAAACTTGTCCCAAAAACTGTAAAACAGCTCTGTAGACAAAAAAATTAAATGTTATGCCTCTTAAAAACAAAAGAATTTCTCAATAAATATTGAGTTATATATTCTGCAAAACCACAACCACAAAGAAACTACCGTATAAGCCGAATTTTTCAGCACAAAAATTTTTCTGAAAAACCCTTACTCGGCTTCTACTCGAGTCAATTAAAAAAAAAAAAAAACCCTCTGTACTCACCTTTCCAATGCCCCCTGCAGGTCCTCTTCTGTCTTCAGCTCCGGTTCCGTCTTTGGCTCTCCGCACGGTCCAGTTCCACACACAGTGATGTCAGCTACTTGCTGACTTCACAGTGTGTGCACCGCCATAGGCAAACACTATAATGTCAGCAAGCAGCTGACGTCATGGTGTAAGTGACGGGACCACGTGTGGAGCCGAAGAAGGAGTCTGAGCTGAAGACAAAAGAGGACCTACGGGGGACGTCGGAAAGGTGAGTACAGAGGTTTTTGTTTTTTAGGCTGGGCAGAGGGCTGCTGGCTATACACAGGGTGGGGGGAGGCACTGGCTATATACAGGGTGGGGAAGAAGGCAATGGCTATATACGGGGGGGCAGGCATTGGCTATATAGGGGAGTGCAGGCTATATACTGGGGGGCATGTGACCAATGAATTCCTACCCTCGGCTTATACTCGAGTCAATAGGTTTTCACAGGTTTTTTGTGTTAAAATTAGGGTCCTCGGCTTGCACTCAGATCGACTTGTACTCAAGTATATACGGTATATCAATAGGGTATCACCGTAATCGTGGTGACCCATAGAATAAAAATAATATTATTTTTATGATATGGTGTACAACTAACAAAAAAAGCTAAAAAACCTCAACCAGCCATTTAAACCACCTAAATGATGTACCTGAATAGTGGCTCTCATACTGGAGAAAGTAAGCCCCCAGATGTCCACATTACAAAAAATATGAGCATTTTATAACCTGCATTAAAAAACCAAGCCAAACCATAAAGTAGACATTTGGGAAACGTATGAAGTAATGATTATGAAGTTATTAGGGTGCTATGACTATCTGCCTGAAAAGCAAAAAACTTTTTTTTACTTTTTTTAATTTCCATTTTTTTCATAATTAAATTCAAAATATATAATTTACTAATTTGAAGTACAACATGTGATGAGAAAACAATCTCAAAATCCCCTGGATATGTTAAAGTACTTGAAGATTATAACCACTTATAGTGACACAGGGCAGGTTTAAAAAATTTGGCTTGGTCTGAAAGCCCTGGTCTTTATGGGATTAGTTGCTGATACATTTGTGACCACTAATCAGCTCAGAATACTATCAGAGTAGCCCCAGTCTAAGCTGGCCACAGGCTTCAGATCAATTATTTGGCTGATGTTTGTGCATGAATTCTCAGATGAGCTGGGAAAGAGTGATAAATGGTTGCCAGACAAATCTGATAGTCTCATGTCATAAAATACTTTCCTAGTATGGCCAGCGTTGGCAGTCTGCAGCAATAGCCTCTAGCCAATGCTCTGGTTCAACCATTACTTTATATTGGTAAGTGAAGGAAGCAGAGTAATATCCATCCAGGTGGACTGCCGTGCTGTGTTCTCTCCTTCACACGTTATCTGGTCCTTGCCATCTAAAAAGTGTGTGACATTTCCACGAGGCAACACACAATGCATGCTTTTGAAGGGATTGAAGGGAAGCTAAAAAGGTTTATTACTACTAACAATGTATGAATGGATAAAACGATAGGACTCTGCCATCTGTGTACTATAGAAAGATAAATAACATTGGTAAAGGGATTTAGCTATAAAGGTATATCAATGGGGTATCACTGTAATCATGGTACCAGTAGGATCCAGTCAGTATGGTCCAGGATATTTATGCAAATGCATCAAACACATAGAAAAGAATAGGTAACCCATGTCATTCATAATATATACAGTGAACTTCCTTGTGATTGCGATCAGTAAAATCTAGATAAAATTGCAGAAGAGGTTCATTGAGGAAAGGACATCACTAAGATTTTCATCCAATAATTTAGCAGATAAGCATCTTCATTTATCATGGCATTTCCCAGAGAATGCTTATTTGACCTCAGAAGTCACATCTCATTGACATAAATATGCTTTGCTTTTTGTCTCCATGAGAATTGTTGAGCTCAGTCTTTTTACATGACACTGGATACGTTTAATACCTATCTGCTCAGGATTATAGTTTGCCCTGCAAATGATACCACCTTGCTTTTATCAACCCTGCTCTGAGGAACAAAGGTATTTTCCTTTGGAGGACAATGAACCTGGTTTGTAGAGAGAACCCATTTCCTGAGCATACTAAGACTAAAATTGAGACATACTTAACATTTGCAGTCTAATGGTAACAAGTAGGCTACTTTGAAACTGGATTCTCCTTTGTGTTATGGGGTTAAAGGGCACAGTGTACTATTATGGGAGAATTCTCCAAAATCGATGAGCACACAATTGACCCTTCGTTCCAAACCTTAATCCGAGATTTAGAGGGAAGAAGAAAAATGTAAACGTAACATGCTTATTGCCATGACACATCTCTATACCCAATACTACCATACAATATAAACCAAAAAGATGGCAACTGGATAAACTTGACTGCCTATTCAAACTATTAATTGAAGATGAGGGTTCTCGCATGCATTACTGCATTGTAATGTGTACATGTACATGGAAGTGCAAGCCTAGCATACTACCCTTTTTACTGTTAGGTATCATTCACATGGCTGTCTGGGGGGATGTATCTGCGGTTCTCTCTTTTCCTGTGTCTGCGGCCGTGCGATGCTGTTTTCTATGGATGGGGGAGCGGTCACATCCTCCTCCTCTCCAGCACACAGCGTTATGCCCACCCGGCGGGCATACTGCTGTGTGAATGTACCCTTAATGTAACTATATTATACGTGGTCATATAAATAATTTAGTAATCCCAAAGAATCATCGATACACAGGGCTGTTACCTCTCTCACCTATAGCGATCACCTTTACTGATCTTGTACTAACTTCATATTCCGAAAACCTGCCCGCCCCCTTCCTCCCTCCTATACTACTTCTGTTTGTTTATTACAGTAGCCGGCTAAGTACCACTCTGAAATAATTTCTAGGAGTTTCCCCTGCAGCGGATTATATGTTATGGCGTGACCTATTGTAAGGCTCTATTCTGTTTTTCTATTCAATAAAACTTGATGAAACTAAAAATCCCAATGAAAAATAGACTGGTACTATGAAGTACCTATAGGGTGAAATTATTCATACCACATGCATGTAAAAGCCTAAAGCATATTCACCTCTAAATAATCAACTGTATCTCAATACACAATACATCTAATCTCTTAAAGCATCATGTATATGCTGATTTGTGTACTGTAGCTCAAATGTAGATTGTTAAAAATACATTAAAACATACAGCCCGTTGCTCCATATGCATAGACTAGTATGTTGCAAGCAGGGGCGTAACTAGAAGCAGTTGGGCCTCATAGCACAATTCTGAATGGGACGCCCTTCATCTTAATCATAACTTTCACCATTGTGAAAATTTATTTAAACAGTACCTACTGAGTTTTTAGTTCCCCCTATTATACCTACATGTTGCTGCAAAACCTTAAAATATATTTTGAGTAAAGTTTTTCAATCCACAAAATATTAATTCTTTCAGTAGTATAGATTATTAGTATGAGATGAATGGGCATGTGACACCTGGCACCACCACTGGTCAGCTAAGAACTGGGCTACCAGCAGCTTTACTACACTCAAGACAGAGAGAGAAGCAGACAGTGCTGTATATTGTGTAGTGGTGGTGAAAGGCTACTGCAAGAGAGGCTCTCATTGAAGTGAATAGTAGCTGAGCCTCTACCCACCTTGAACTACCACTACACAATGGACAGCGCTGTCTACAAAAAACATAAGATAAAATGGCCAACCCCTTTAAGAAGAAATTAGTGTACTTGAAAATCACTAATTAGATAAATATATAGCATGGCCATGGCCACAGCACATCGTTAGTGGTTGGGTAATTTTTTTGAGAAGTGCTTATGTGCCATAAGATTGGCATAATGGTAATAATAGAAGCATTACAAAATTTCAAGGCGTTATGCTCTGAGATGTACTTGGAACCTCTTTTGGTATACTAATTAAAAGAGTTGTCGGCTCCCTCTCGACACTGAAGCTCTTCAGTAGGAAAAAGAAGATATAAAGCCGTCCACTCCCTGAATCCTTCTAATAAAGTCCCATGTGAATATATCTCTCCTGTCCCTCCAGCCTTCTAATTTGCTATCCCATGTAAATCCAACACTCCTGACTCTCAGCTTTCTAACATGCAGAAAGCTTTTCACTAAGTTAGCCTCTTTACATGCAGTCCTATGAAAATACACTCCTGTTGCCCCTCCAGCCTCAATAAATGACATCACTGTTGTTCATTACCCCTGCATATCCAATTCCTTGCTGCCTCACACACTTCCACTTCTGACACCTCCACAGGGGTGAACCCAACTTTTAACACCCCCAGGGCACTTTAACCCTTGGGGTTTGATCGTTCCTACCATAGAATATAGTATTGCAGTATATGCAGAATATATGCAGAATTTGCTATGGATCTATAAGGTTATGCTTCTGGCACACTGTTATAGATCCTGCCAAACTCCAGGCTGCCATGGGAAGTATTCATGGCTCCCTGATAATATCATAGAGAGCGACTAACCGATCCAAGATTGGTGGCACCATTGGACATGTAGCAGGGCTGTGGTGGACAGATGTACACCTGTTAACAAAACACAACTGTGAATGGTGGACGGATGTAGCAGGTAGACCACATGCAGCATCAGCTGTACTACACCTGCTCATCTGAGCTCTGATACATATGTCCACAGTTGACATATTTAGCAGAGCTGAGGGTCATTGCTGAGAGGGTGACAACCTGGTGAAGTAGAGTTGAAGTGTCCCCCTCAGTTCTGCTCCAGCTACATCCCTCCACTTTGGACAGATGAACTTGATACCTCAGCTTTGGCATTACATTTGGAGCTGCCACACTACATTACAGACCTGGATGGCTGAGCCTGATGCTCATGGAGCAAGGGTCTGGCCAGGACACATGCACTTCAAGCTGGATGGGCATACGGATTTCCTGCACTGGTGCACATACACCTGTGACGTGTGGATGTCACATGACCTGAGCAAACACTGGAACAAAGTCACATAACAAATTAAATTGCTTTTTAATTCTTCATTATAGTGTTTGTCCATAACATTTTTCTGCTAAGGAAAGCAAAATTTTAAATAACAACTAATTACATATTAACTTATATTTGAATAAGCCATTTGAATATTAAATATGCTTATGCCTAGAATTCTCCTTTAAATGACTTACATGAGAACAATTGATCATCACAGAGAATGAATCCTTGAGAGAGAAAAAGCTGTGTAGTAGAAGGGGACCATTCTTTAAATGTTTTAAATGCAAAAAATATTAACAAGGGTTGTCCCTCTGTACAAACATTAGTTGATTCCTCCTAATAGACTATACATACTTTAAAATCATAATATATGACATGCAGTTATCTGACAATAAAATGAATGCAATATATATACATAGATTTTATTGGTAAGATATGTAAGATCCCTTTACTATAAGTAAAATACTCTACAGCCTACTCTATGTATATATATATATTATATATTCAAATGAATAGATATATGCTTTACATTCATATAATTATTTCTATAGAAAAATAATAAGGCTTATATGTAGTAAGAAATCCACCATAGAAGTGTAGTATCACCTTTTCCTAACTACAGTATATTTACACTATTGTGTAGCCCGATATTACTTATGTTGTAGGCATACTTTACTAATGGACATGCTCTTCTCATGTAAGAAAGCAGATTGTCATTGTCATGCTATATATCCAAGAATGACTGCTAGTAAATATAGCACTTGGAATAAAAATGTGCATGCTTGTACTAGAACTTAAGAATACAATTACAGGCGGTCCCCTACTTAAGAACACCCGACTTACAGACAACCCCTAGTTACAAACGGACCTCTGGATGTTGGTAATTTACTGTACTTTAGTCCCAGGCTACAATGATCAGCTGTAACAGTTATCAAATGTGTCTGTAAAGCTTCATTGTTAATCCTGTTTCTTATGACAACTCAACATGTTTAAAATCCAATTGTCACAGAGACCAAAAAATTTTTGTCTGGAGTTACAATTATAAAATATACATTTCCGACAAATTCAACTTTAGAACAAACTTACAGAACCTTGTATGTAACCCAGGGACTGCCTGTATGTACTTCTGTTGAACTTGCTAAAAGAATGCCATGAGGACTGCATGTTACATTGATATTCTATCTTAATGTAAACATTTATAGATATATCTTTATTCAACGTCACTTAATGTAAAAAATATAGTGCTTTCATATTGTACCTATCTTTCCCTGTTAAATTAAACTAAACAGTGTTTCTAGAGGTCCTGTTGTAATCATTGCAAATTTTTGGGGAAAAAAAACATGTTGCTCACTGAAAGATGCCATTTGGCTCCAGGTTTCCCACATCTATGCCCCAATGGCAGAAATAACCATTGAGAATGTTGAACAATGGCTTCAGATGCTTTATATGTTGGATATAAATTTCATCTAGAAGAGCTCAGGATTGGAGTGATTGATTGTTTTATGTTAATGGCCTTTTTGATTTCCATCCTTACTTTAGATTGTCAGCTTTTCTGGCTATAGGTTGTTGCTATGGCATTATTGCAGTGGCATAGAAATTCCCTCACAAAGGGTACAGCACATGGTTACATAGTTCATTTCTGGATGCCAGAAATGCATTCCCAGCAATACACTTGCAAGCCTTTTACATACTCATTGGCATGAAGACCTCTCTAATACAATGACTGAGTAGCCCCTGAGAAGGGAGCATCTGCCCCTCATACTGAAGTCTCCTGTTCGGCTTCCGGTTCCTCTTTCTTTGGCTTCATTTTGCAGAATCCATGAAGACCACAGAAACATGCAAAGGTGAACTGAGGCATGGACTGTAGTGTCGGGACGCGCAATGATGTCCGAGTGTACCTATAGTAGAAGAATAAAGTTAGACCCTGTCTTTTAGAATATATTTAAGATTTACAAACATGCTATACATTAATTCCAATGCAGACGTTTGAAATTTCACAAAAAGTAATTCCGATAATTTTTATGAAAGTAATAGTTGCACTTAACACTCTTATCTTCCCACAGAATAGTCACTTACACCAGGAAACTCCCTACCATGTGGTTATTTCAGTAGTAGGGGTTTCCCAACTTCTCAACTTAAGTCTTCCTACTTCCAGCAGAGCCATATTCTCAATATATATCGCACATGAAAAGAATATTCAGGACATCTTTTTAATGTCTCTTCCTTACCAGTTTTTTTTTTTTAATGTCTATTCATTCTTCTTCCAGAGGTAACCATGTAACCGACCTAACACTACATACCTACTTGGGAGTAGGTATCTGCTTGGCATTAACACTATAATATTTTCCTGCGCTCTTCAACTGCAGCTATACCTCCTTGATTACAAATGGATATTACACCATTTACATATTCCACACTAGACAATAGAAAAGTTACGTATCCACATAAGTGGGTGCTTGACCTGTCTCTATACTGTACACACCAGAAAAAGCAATACATCTCCACTCCCCATGTGGACTACAAAAAAACACAACCTACCAACTGTACCATATACATTGTAACCTACATCATGGAAACTTCTGTAAGTGAAAGAGCTAGGTCTATTTCAATAAATACCTTGTGTAAATGGTGTGCTGTTTTGTTCGGAGAAGCATAGTAGGAGAACGAGTCAATGGTAAACTAACACCAAAATATTAGGGTAAGACTACCAATCCTTTTTAATATGTCAGAATTCATTACTATGCCTCTTTGGTACATTGGGTGCAATGCCCGTTTCCACTAGCCCATGGATGTACAAGTTTCAATACTTGTAATGCAAGGCATGTACACCCGTTTTGGGCAGAATATGTGCCAGATTTATGGTTAGTAAATTTAGCATTTTGATTAGAAAATGTGGATCATTGTTTCATCTGCCCAGTGTGGCCTGAAAAGAAGTGAAAAAGTGATCAAGTCAGTACAACAGAGGACTTAGGGCTTATTAATACATTTGTTTTTTTTTCTCAGAGTGTTATTTTCAATTACAGCATACCAACCCTTTATTTTCCATGTACTTTTTCACAAAAAGAGTCTATCCTATTATTTTCACTTTGCAGGTCACTGACTACATGTCAAAAGAATCAATGACATTTGTGTTTTTTCACTGATGATGCTGGGTAACTGGGTGTTTTGTCTTCTAATTAATTTTAACCATCAGTTTTTTCAGGATGTGAAGAAAATTTGATAAACAAATGCCATACAGACTTGAAAGAAAACCGATGTGGATATAATACTGACAAAAAAATGGACTAAAACCAGTAAATTGATGTGTTCAACCTGTGCAAACGGACCCATATGTCGGTATGAACAGAAATGTGACTAAGACTCTGTCTGCTGGCAAGAACTGTCACAGTATCAACACTGCAGTTGAGACAGCAGACAGGGAGTCATTGTATCACATTTCTATATAATGCATGGACTCTTATCCTGTGTAATGTGTTCAGTCGGACCTACATGCAGGTCAGTATCTATGGGCTGAACCATTCACAGTTATCACTGTGAAGCAAATTGTTCTGCAGACTTCTCCCCATTAAACATGTGACAGATCTACTTTTATGCAATTATTCCAGGAACTTGGTTTTATTGCATGAATAAATCCCTCAATTACATTTAAGACACATTATATATTCTTTAAGTCTGATTATACTGTTTTCTTTTGACTCCATTTCAGGTTAGAAATGACTATTATAGTTTCTTCTATTCATTCCCAAGCTGTCATGATTTCTTCATGTTCAAATCAAACAGCCTGAACAATGATTCACAAATAATATATTTTATCTTCCATAACTCTGCATGCTAGGTTACAAGAATGAGGATGAAATATAAAAGAATTGATTCATACAGAAAATTATGAGTCATATTTATGTGCTGTATATTAAGTCCTGTAATCTTTACACATTAAACACACCATGAGGGCAGGGGAAGATAGACCTGCACTATTTTTAGTCCTAATGAGTTCTCAATTCTAGGCTCAGCTTCCTTTTTAATAGACAATTAAAGTTCTATTCAGTAAGGTCAAGACATCAGGAACCTGATGATATTGCAGCTCCTTAAGGAGTCATGGGATTCATGAGATTCTTAGTCACTTTCACATCAATAAATGGAACCAGTAATTAAACCAGTAAAATCCCACTACACAATTGATCCATGAATTTCTAAGAAATACATTAAAATTTCTATATCTACAGCCATAATGGGAGCACAGTGTCATATATATGTATATATGTATATATATATGTAAGAGTGGAAGAAGGTCGTTGTGACAATGAAAGATACATATTTAGAAAAAAAATGATTATTATTATTGCAAAAAATTGAATGAAATAACAAAGATACACATATAAGTATGGTTTGATTCCAGAGTTCATTACTTCCTAGTAGTTTGCATGTAATGGACTTTTGTAGTTTAGTTCTATGGTAAATTTAAGGTTTGAAAAAAAATGCTGTGGGTTTTCTATAGAGATCCACAAGGGTGGTTAAAAATGTGGGACCCCAGAAAACTCTCTTCACTGGCTGTCTATGCTTTTTGTTTTAAAGAGAACCTGATTCCAATAACCCTTCAAATATAGATGCTTTTATAGCCCAGCTTCTGTCCCTGGCTTCCTGAAGGCTACCTCCAGCGAGTCACGGGACATCAGCTTCAACAGAACGAGCCCCTGTCTTCTCAAGTCATCATCCCTCCTCCATGCCTAAATGAGCTGACTGCAGCAAACAGATCTTGTTTGCAATGAAGGGGCTCCATCCATTGAAGCTGACCCCCCTGTGATTGGCTGGAGGTTGATGGAATGGAGCCAGGTATAGCTTGATATACTTTTCTTACTTACAGTAATAGTGAAGCTGCACTATAAAAGCATTTTTGCAATCTTTATTACAATGGCTATTGGAACCTGTCATCAGTTTAAAATGTCATATCCTGATCACAGGTTCCGTTAATTAAAAAAGCATAGACAGTGAAAAAAGTTTTCTAGGGGTCCCATCACCAAGGGCCACATCAGCCCCTTTATTGCCTTCAAAATGCCAATGGTACCATCTACCTATCTATCTCCCATCTATTATCTATCCATCTATCAATAAATGTTCTATTTACCTATCATATCTTTCTATCTATCTATAAATCGATCATCTTTCATATTTATTTTCTATCATAAATCTTCCTATCTCCTATAAAATTCTCATACAGTCCCATATTATAGATTACCTAATCATACTACTGTTTGTAAACTACAAAGCGTTATTATTGTGCTTCCATCCAACACCATCTCCCAGCGCTTACAACGCTGAGAGATAGGGACGGATGGGAGGACCCGGCCACAGCGCGGACCGGAAGCTCCCTGTGCGTGGCACGGATCGAAGGGACCACGGCGCGGGACATGGCCAGAGGAGGTAAGTACATGTTTATTATTTTTAAATAGCCCACCCCAGACTTGCCCTAAGTAATTTTTAAAACCCAGATAGCCCCTTTCATAAAAAAAGTTTTATTTTGGGGCCCCGATTTTTGTTTTGCCCAGGACCCCACTTTGTATAAAACCAGCACTGATTGGCTGTAACATTCAGAGTTTTGGAGGAAAGGACTAGAGGACAACAGCCCTGACACATAGGAGCAAGTGTATCAAGCTGTATGAAAGTCAGAATATTTCTAGTTGCCCATGGCAACCAATCAATGTTCAGCTTTCATTTTACCAGTGCTCATGAATATTTTAAAGGGGAGCTGTGATTGGTTTCCATGGGCAACTAGAAATATTCTGACTTTCAAAAATCTTGATACACTTGCTCCTATGTGTCAGGGCTGTTGCTGGGCCTGGAGCAGGAGCTCAATTGGAGATCCGGCCATGGGTATTGTAAACTATATGTAAAAGTCAGGTTTTAAGTGGCGGGCCAATGTTTTCTCTATTCTGTTTAACTATGGGACACGCAATAACTCCTGGTCAATTCATATGCAAAAACTCTCTTTCTTTGTGCAATCACTCCAGTAACCGTGGTCGTATCCAAAGACAACAATCTTGTTTCTAAGGGACAACAAGGCTACATTTATGGGAAATTATCGTCACACAGGTAAATTTTTGAATAACATCCGACTGAAGAAATGTACACTTACCGTATTTGGCAGATTTATTCAATTAAATGTCAATACCCAGATGAGAATACTCTTTTAATTATGATTCAAGTACTGGAAATCCAAAATCACAATATACTTATTTAGGATAGAATTCCCTTTGAAAAGCACAGAGTGAGTATGGAGTGAGCTGCTTATAGCAGCAATTAAAAAGCATAAATATCTAATTATTCGTAGGTGACATATGCCAGGAAAAGCATATCCTTACCATTCGCATTAGTTGACAATATTTAATGATACAATATTTACAGTACCATGTTTGTCACCTTCTCCTATTCTCCATGGACAGTCTATCTTTATCTTGTGCAATAAGATTTATAATGCGTTTATAATGTATACCTGAAGATACTACTGACAATGCAGAGTTTTAATGTCTTTTGTCATGGCCTAAAATACTTAACTTGGCCTTAGACATATTTGCAATATTGCCAATACAACTGTATACATTGTTTCTCTGACATAGGATTATTGGGTAGTTATGCCCTTACAAACAATGCTTTACAGCTTTTGTGACAAATGTCCACATACAAGTTGCCGGAAATAGCATATCCAATAAAAATGTCTTAAGAGACTATAAAACTGTTCTAGCCAAGTGTACTCTAGCACTGGCATAAATCTTTTCAGTGAATCCTTTATTCATATTCTTTCTTTTTTTCTCAGGGTATTTACTATAAGAATTACCAGCATAATGAAACATGTAAAAGCATCAGACTTGTTAAAATGTATAGAAGTATTGTGCAGCTCCCATTCAAACTCACTGGTGAATGTCCCCTTTGCAATGCATGGCTTTCAGCCCTACGTGAGGTAGAAATGCAATCACATAGGAATAAAAAGCCATATACCACAGTAGAGGTCCTGGGAATGGGTTCATTACACATATAAAATGTATTTTTTTTTTCATACTATCACATGTATACACTTCCAAACTACAATATTTAGCTCTACAAAATACCATACACACATCTACAAAACACACCAACAAAATGGCAATTGCAACATACTAATATAATCACAAGACTAATAGAGAATCTTTGACTACACACTTTACGCAACACTGAAACGTGAAATAGACTTCTATATGAGACAAATATATGTCACATACCCGTCATTCTACTGTAGGACTGGTGCATCATGTATCTTCAGGCTTGCTATTGTACTTACTGCCTTACTAAAATGTTCACAGGGTATTGTATAGGATTTTTTTAACAGGGTATTTAAACAAATACACATATTGTGAACAGAATTTTAGGGATTTATATTGTGAAGAATAGGTACAAAACATTCAGAGATGAGGAGTCTTTGTAAAGAACAGGCAGACGTAGAAGATTTACTTATACTATCTTTATATATATATTAGTTAGTGATCGTATACCCTGCTGAACCATGGTGCCTCTCAGGGTCTGAAAAAAGCAACTGTTAACATCTGCATATCTGGAAAACTCTACTGGCTGCCTGCCAAAGGCTTCCCCACCTCCCTAGGAACCCCTATATCTGTGATGAGTAGTAGATCCCAATCTCTTTGTCTTAGAAATCCCACCCCCATCACAGATTTACCTGCTTCAGGACCTCCTTAGTTGTCCAACATATTGTAGAAACTCCTGCTTGTCCCTCGCTTCTCTGTTTCTGATAGTATATTGTTTCTTTTTCGGCTGCAGTGTTGTCACCTTTAACTATTTCACTTCTGTCTCTTTCCAGGTCTGTTTTTCCCTTTTGCTATTTGTGTCCTCTTTTCCTTTACTCTAGTCTCCCAGAAAGGGAGCCATCAGGCCTGCAGTGAACACTTGAGATGGATGAAGGAGGAGATATGGGGGGGGGGTGATCTGAGTGAGATTGGAAAGGGGGAGTAGGGGGTTTGGAGGCAGAGCTAGAGGGAAGGGGGGTCAGGTATTTTGCCTTCTCTATTCCTGAAGGAGCCTGTTAACAAAGGCTCCATTCAGCTGTTTCTGTTCTGTGAAATAGAAAATGCAACAGGCTATTATGTGAGCCCCATCTCTACAGCTCCCAATCAGACCCGAAGCAACTACTAATCTGTGCACCTGCTTCCAGCCTCCACTCACACTCAATCTCTACTCTGCAGGTGCCTACTGGAGGTTTCTTATAGAATGAATGATGGGAATAGATAAAATAGAATTCTGAATTTTGAACTTACTATTTTACAAAACACATACTGCATTTTACTTTGGTAGCCTGTAAATGGTTATACAATGCAAATTGTGTATCATATTTTAGGTTTTTTTTGTATGGTGGGTAAAACCACATTATTCTTGTAAGTCATCCCATTGCTTCCTCTTTTCTTTTACCACTCTTTATGTTTTATATTTACAGAAGCTTTTATTTTACTACTTTGTTTACTATTGTTTTATAAAATCCCTAATGAAAATTACAGTTAATAAAGTAAAGTAAATATGCAGGCAAAGCGTAGCCAAATCATTACAGCGCTATGACAGAACAAGTTCAGTTGCTTGAATACACTGCTGCGGTCATGTGTTACACTGTAGTGAGGTAAGTGAATGGTCCAATGGGCAGGATCAGAGCTGTAATGCTAGAAAAGGGAGACCAATGGGGTAAATAATATCCCTGGGTCTCTTTCCTGAGTTGATGTTTTTTTGGAAAACAATTTTCCAACCTCAACTACTGTACATTTGTTGCCTGCTCTGTGACACTTGAACAGACTTGTGCTACCCAGGTATCAGGGGAAATTGTCCTTTTTTCCCTTGGACCTGGTAACAAGTGTTGATTGTTTAAAGAGAACCCGTCATGCAAAATAACCCCCTAAACTAAATATATTTTCATAAACTGTCATTAGAGAGCATTGCCTCTATCCCTTCATTGTCCCTCTACATGCCTGTAAACCTAAGCAATGAGGTCCTAAAGCTGTATGCAAATGACCTGTGAAATGTCCAATGAAGCATTAGCATATTCAAGCTGTCCACTCTATTCATGAGTGGGAGGCACAGCCACACCCCCAGTGCTTGACTGACAGCCTGTATAATGATGTGAGGCTGTATAATGATGTGCTTCCTGGTGCTGGTGGCCACGCCCCCTGCAGCCTGTGTGTGTGCATGTGTGTGTGTATATAGGAGAGATACAGCATCTCCAGGCAGCCATGTTACAGCAGAACATGTCAGGTACTTGTGTAGCTGATGTCTGTGCCTCTCACCTGTATATTAGGAGGATGCAGCATGTCAGCAGATGCAGCACAGATACCAGCAATACTTTACTATACATTACATACAGACATGAGCAGGGGGAGGAGAGGGGAGGAGTAACAGGGGTGACATCACTGCCTCTGACCATGTGACCAGCCTCATTTACTTGATAAAAAATATGTGATTTTACAATGAATAATGTAGGAAATAACTAGATAAAGTCTGGGATGGGATCCTTGTGAGCTGCTCCAACAGGTAGTAGTGACAGGACAAGTGACATAGACCTGATGACAGGTGTCCTTTAAAAGTGTCCCTTAAAAGTAAGGCAGCGTCTTTGTCAGGCTTTCAGCACAGTTTAGAAGAAGCTGTCCTGGCCAGGGATGCACCAAAATTTTTGCTGCCCGAGGCATAAAGTCAATAGCCACTTCCATCTCCCTTACAACAATGTATGCATGTTTTTATATCGTCATACACACACATAAATACCCGCATAAAAATAGATGGCATATTACATACCACTCTTATCCCCTTATGTCCGTCATTAAGGGGCACACTTAAGTTTTCTACATATGTATGTATACTTTACACATACAATACACACACACTTAATGTTTTATGTACAGTAGAATAATGTATAATGGAGCCTAAAACGTGGCCCATTTTAGTAGTACTGTATCTGTGTGTGGACTTGTCTTTGTCCACCTGACTGTGCTGCATTATGGTCCACAGCAGTAGAAAGTTCTATTCTTTTTATGTACAGTACATCTCGGTGCAGGAGGGATCTGCTGGGGACTTTTAGGGCGCATTCACGCGTTGCGTTGTGCGTCGCGTTTTTGGTGCATTCCACTGGCTTCGGCCTTGATTACATGCTAATGTTACATTGCATTTTAGCAGATGCAGTGGAAACGCAATGCAACCTTGGCATGTAATCAAGGCTGATGCGAGTGGAATGCGTCAAAAACGTGACGCACAACACAGCGCATCGCGTGAATGCGCCCTTAAGGAGCCAAAGACATTTAAGGCAGTAACAAAAGTTACAGAAACTAAAATGTGCAGGATACCTTAAAAAGCTGGACTAAGCTCATGCCTCCTCCTACTTATTGCACTCTGCCTCCATGTGGCCAAAGGTTCAACGTGCCTGATGGTAGATGACGAACTGGCTTCAGCCATCTCCTCTATTAAATGTAAATTAGTACCTTCATGGCCTGTTAGCATTCACTTCAATGGGTGGTGGGGGTTCATATATATATAATGTCTTAGCTTTAATTGCATTTGTAAAGAATGATGAAAGCCGTTGCCAGGCTCCTCTAGCAGCACAATATTTCCTCTAGCAGAACAAAAGGATGGGGCACTTGATTTCCCACCTGATTGACCTTTATCTGTCTCAGCAATTGCTATTGGGGGAGAGTCGGGAAGCCACCTATAGATTAGAACATGGTCAAACCCGTATAAATAGACAGAATTAGTTGACTTTCATCTTATATATATCTACTGTGCCCGAGATGGTCAGATGATCCTGCCATGATCACTATGTTGAAATTGATCTAATGTATACTACCAGCAATACAATATAGTAAATCTGTACGGTAATGGCACACTGATCATGGGAATAATACCCAGTTGTCTGTTCATTCATTTACCGTTCTAAATTAATTGATAATCATAATAGTAATCTTTATTTATATAGTGCCATTATGTTCCATAGCACTTTTCAAATCAATTGATAAAAAAAATTGATAATAGTATTTCTAGCTCAAACAGAACTCTCAGAAAAGATGCCAGATTTTGAAGGGAACAACAAAAATAAGATAATCTTCGCAAATAAAAATTACAGAGGATTTTTGGAAGTGTAAAATGAAAAAGCTTATGTTGAAGTACATTTTGTACAGTAACCAATGAACAGACACACAGTATCAATCTACAGTTATATTCTTTAGACATTGGTTTAAAAATAATAAGTTACGTTATATAAAATTTTTATAAATTCTTACCCAAAATGGAAAATTGATTTATAATGTAGCTTAAGGAAGTCTAGTAATTATTAAAAAAACTTGCATGATAATACAAATTAATTCTCTGTTGATGAGTTAATTATTGCAGATTCATTTAAAAGAGAAACTTAGACCAAATGGCAGATTGTACACTCTAAAAACCTGACAACATGTTTTCTTTTACCATACATCAAATTAGGACTTTCAAAATGTTCCAAACGCCATAGGTTATCCCCCAGAATGCTCTTACTGGAATAATCGTTAAGAAAAGCTATAGTATAGCTGTGTAACTGTATGAAAGGCTGACTTGGGTCACCAATTGAAGAACAATCTTAGTGACACCATAAGTGCCCTGTAAAGGAGTAAAAACATATTTGCTGATGATGTTTAAAGCCCCTTGTGGCAATAGTAAAATTAAAACTAAGCACATCATTGCACGTGTGTCCATAGTTAGTAGTGGTAATTGGGTCGGGCCTAGTGAAGCTGAGATCATTTATTGGAATGGGAAATGTCTGTGAAGATGGGTTGGGTCTTCTGTACTGTATGCGGAATGACTATGAAGGAAACTGAGCATGAGTATACCCATCAGTACCATAAAGACCGAAAGGAGTGGAAGGACCCGCTTGATCCATTCACACAAGAAATCATTTAACCAATACTAATGATTTTGAAGTCTAATGGATAAGGGACTGGAATACCTCATTAACTGTATTCGAGCTACAAACATTTTTCATTGGTCAATCAAGTAGAATAGTCTATTTTATAAAGGCATGTCAAGTGATGTTGATTGGCCATGTAGGTGGATACCTGTTTTATGCCCTCTTTTGGGTAGTGTAGGCCACAATGCTACGTTGAGCCAAAGGAACAATGCAAAGGTAACATTTAAGAAATGTTTGCAGTACATGGGCATGTTCCTTGTTTCATTTAAAATTACGATTAGTTAACCACGAAAAGAATATTGAAGAAAAGTTGAGAGCAAAAAACCCTAATGGTGATGGGATTGTGAGGGATACAAGCCATTTACATGGTTGATAACTTAACAGTGTGGCTGAAGTACCACCCAGCAGTTTAGTTAGTGGGGTTAAGCAAGGCCAGGTTTTACAGCAATAGCTGCAGAACTGTGTAGCTGAGCATGGGATAGCATATCATAGCCCTTTGTAACTCTCACACCTGTAACCATTCAGGACTTAGTTTAGTTTTTTCAGTACTAAGTAGTGCTATGTTTGAGACACACGCAATGATGCCAAGAGTGAACCGTAAAGAATCACAATGGCATGTGGGATCAGCAGCATCTTTATCACACCTGTAATTGGTAGCAATATGTGGAAGACTCCTGGGGATATGTCTTATGCCAATTCAGTGGGGTGTATCAGGTGTTTAAAGCAGTACTGCAATACCCATTGGTTACAGTGGGATATGGCAGGAGGAGGTGTGGGCATCCACAGAAGCCATGGATTATATAAACAGGGACATCACTAGCCCTCCTCCTGAGCGCCATATATGCCACAGTTTTCCACAGTATACAATGTATACTGGTCAGATGGAGGCAAAAATGATGCCTCCTTCTGCCAGAAAATGTCTGTGGATATGCTCAGTGTATACTTTGGGATCTGTCCTTCCAGCCTATTACAAAAAGTGATGTGGACCTAAACTAAATTCACCAAGTTCTTGTGCTTCAGCTACCAAGTTTCCAAAGCACCAATGCCTTTTAGATCATAGACCGTAAACAATACAATCCTTCACTCAAAATGACCAGGATCATACTGTAAACTTCTTTTTTGAAAATGGCGTCCATCAAGAACCATTTTTGTACATGAAACATGGCATCCATACCTATGGAGGTTTCAGTTTTTCCTCTCTTATACAAGAAAAACTGAATATTAGGCAAGCTCTCATAAGAATAGAGCACCACAGGCAAATCCAGACAAAATTACCAAATCAGCATTTCATTGATAGACAGGAGAACCCAGGAGATGGAGAGAGAGAAAACCCAATTAGAATATCCCTTGTGACCCAGATGTGTCAAGGGCCATAAGGGCTATACAGTGGGTTACTTGTGATGTAATGCGATGACCCCTAACCACTGTACTGTATCGATGTCCTGAGTGCTCATGACCAGAATTAAGGCACAGAAACTAATGAATTCTATCAATACTCAATATAATCAATCTGCTCTGTATAGTAGCAATACAAGGAGCACTAGTTGCCTAATGAACTTTGGCACATACATTGCTCACTCTCTGGTTACCTTCCATCTTACCCTGGGATATCACAATGCCAGAGAGTCTCTGTTTCCACTTAACTAAGCTTGTAATACCCAACACTAAATGCTGTCAGCCAATTTTTAAGGATGATTGGTTTACATTTCTTAATATTCCTTTGCTTGATCATAGTAGAATTTCTTAATACTCCAATTATTCATGAACATTTTCATTTTTAGCAGCAAGGAGAACATATAAAATGGAAAAAACTGCCAGACCTGGAGTATGGAAGTGATAATATTTGTGCTTGCTCATATCTTTTCTCTTACACAGAGGGGTAATTTAATATTACTGGGAGGTGGGGGATGTTTCTTCAGATTCCAAGTAAATACTTCTTCTGTAACATAATATATCATTTCCACTCATCTGCAATGTATAGCCTTTGACTATATAGATTTCCTGCCTTATTGAAGACTAGCTTTAAGGAAAATATCAATTCAATATTTCTTGCTTTGATCCTTACTATAAATAGATACAGAATTCGCCAGCGACTTGCAGGAAATTTACAGGTGAGTGTATGAATAAATCCCCATTCTGAACATTTTCAGAAAATGGTTGTTAAAAAAGTTGTTCCACGTTAGAAAAAGCCAGACTTTTTTTCAGAAACTGCCACCATTGCCCATGGAATGTGTCTGTTATTGTAGCACTGCTCTTTTGGAGAGAAAAAGTCTGAGCTACAGTACCAGACCGAAGCTCCAGACAGGTGTGGCAGCGTTTTCGGATGAAAGCAGTTACCTGTTTTTTTAAACATGGATAACCTTTATATGGCTTCACATGAGCACAGTAGACCTAAACTACCAAAACATGTTCTGATTGGACTGCAGGTCTTATTTCTCCAGTTGAAAGAATTATAGTAAGCAGAATTTGCTGCCTGCTTTTTAGATCATAGTGTTATTTCCTTACACATATCAAATGTAGGAAATGGGTTCTCTGATTTATGCAGTGTCCAAGTGTATTGTCAATTTTCTCATTTGGAAAAAGTCACAGAATCCATAGTCTGTAATTGTCACAGCCTTTATAGACTTCTAATACAAAACTTGTGTATATTTATTTTAGGTCCATCTACTCTTTCTTATCTGGTGCCCTAGTGTAGGTGGCATGATTGACAAGATCTGTGACAGGTGCATGTTTATAGCACTTAGGCGGCTCCGTCCGTACATTTTGCCATCTTCATGTAAATACACGGATAGTTTATAAGCATATGCAACAGAAACCATATAAACAAATACATTCTAATCTGGATCTATTAAATAAGGAGTTCTTGTACATATAAAAAGACCAATGCCTTTTTTCCAGTAAGCAATTATTCTCTAATATGTCTTATTAACACAATGACATTATGTTATTATTGATAAATTATCCAAAGAATATTGTGAACATGCTGACCAATATTATACTAAACTAGTACTGAAAGTGTACTGCTGTATTTCCATGGCTCTACTCCTAAGCTGCATCCCCATATCTTTTATGCCCTATAGTCTTTTATCTTTCCTCCCCCTCTGACCATGAATACATTGGCCTTTCTGACACTCTAAAGGTTTTCCTTAACCCTTACCAAGGCCCTACTCCTGCTCAGGGAATCTACTGTATGTGGTGCCCTCTACCACATCATAATAGTTTGACCCATCATGATTTAGTTTATTATTTTAGTTTAGATTTAGTTTATTATTTAGTAATGACTAGCTAGGAAACCCATTTACCTTTTAAAGATTCTGAACATAATGCATGCAGTTCATTGTAAATGTATAGCGCATTATTTCAGCCCGAAGACTACAATAGTTTAACCATTTCATGGACTTCAGACATTATATAGCCAGAAAGGACAGAGGAATATGCAGTATACTTTGTTTAGAGTTCATCACCACTTACTCTCCTCTTTTTCTCTCTCCTCTTTTTAGATTTTACACATACACACCTTCTCCATCTTTTAGGATCACTTGCTACCCTGTCTCTCCTCCATTTCTCTCTCCCTCCATTTGTGCTTCCCCTCTGTTATGAGACGGCAGGATGGTCTGCGCATTTCACTCTCTGATCTGCTGCTTTACTCTTTCACTGCCATGAGCTACAACAATACCCTGGAAACTCCAGCAATTGTTGTATCTCTATGTAACCCACAAGCTCCTTCCTTCTTCTTTCTATGTTCCTTTTTTGTTTGTTTGTTTGTTTTCTCAATGTAATAATGCCTTAAATATGATACTTACAGGTTTCTGTGTTCAAGCTTTGCCAGGTCTATGCCTGTCCCCCTTTCTCTTTGTCCCTCTGTGGCTGCAGAATATCTTGTGTTGTGCTCCCTTCCGCCTGATCCGCTCTTAGAAACAGAGGACCCCCCTGTTTTATAAGGAGGGGCTGAGAGGGGCAAGCTGAATAAGGTGGGAACCTAAAAGGATCACAAAAACATGTCACAAGTCTTTCCAACAAAAAGTGTTTTGACTTCTCAACCAAATGAAATTTGGCTATAAGATTGCACACATAAGGATCAGGAATAGTCTCTTTTTTGGGGATGGAACAATGGTGACCATTTCTAGTTGTAAAATAGACATCAGGGTTGGGAGCAAAAGAGGTCCATTATGAAAGAAGAATCTATTTCACACTTCTTCACACTATGATGAGCTTGTTGTCAGGAGTTGGGTTATTAGGAGATGTTTTATCTGGCACATGTGAGTAGTAGTATATTACTGCTGTGTGCGTGTGTTTGAATGCATACATTTTAATATATAACTTGCAATGTAAGGCCCTACTAAACAGACACAGTGCACATTGCAAGGACATGATACAGTATATATAATATATATCCATAAATGTGCAACACTGCCTTAAACATTATATAACAAACAAGCGTACAAATATACACATGCATGATGTCACACATTTGTAGAGCACAAGCACACACACAGAAACACACTTCTACAGATGCAGAGATATTAAGATCTCCCTACCTTTCTGATGCTTCCTGCAGATTCCCAGCTCTATGTCACAATTCTGGGATCCCTCACTATAAGGAAAACCCACATATGTACAGGATAAGGAACAGGGAGGGGTGGCCAGAAAACCGTGAGTGGCCA
Organism: Engystomops pustulosus; assembly: GCA_019512145.1. Taxonomy (NCBI): domain Eukaryota; kingdom Metazoa; phylum Chordata; class Amphibia; order Anura; family Leptodactylidae; genus Engystomops; species Engystomops pustulosus. Next base: position 190,796,010 of record CM033642.1, on the reverse strand, counting down.
GTGGAAGGTAGCTAGGAAGATAATGAGAAAGGGCAGTGAAAAGGCAGGTGAAGAGCCAGTGGGTTTCCTTTTGCACAGGCAAGGAGTGAGGGGGCAGTGAAGGTAATAGGAGAGGGGGAGTGAAGGGGGGTGGATAGTCTATGTCACCATACATCCCAGTGGAGAAATGCAAAGATGCTACTAACCCATTCAGCACTGGTCTTGTTTACAATTTGTATTAAGTGGTGAATTCATGACTCAAACTTTTGATCAGTAAATGATCAAATAAGTTTTTCTCCATTATGGAAACAATATCAACTATGCAAATGATTATGTACATTTTAGAGGACTGAATTAACCGGTTAAGGACCGGGCCCTCTCCTGTTTTTTAATTTCCATTTTTCACTTTTTTTATTTTTACACGTAAAGAGCTGTGTGATGGCTTGTTTTCTGCGTAACAAATTGCACTTCATAGTGATGTTATTGAATATTCCATGCTGTGTACTGGGAAGGGGGAAAAAAATTCCAAATGCAGTGAAAATGGTGAAAAAACGCATTTACACCATTTTCTTGTGGGCTTGGATGTTACAGCTTTCACTGAGCGCCCCAATTAGCATGTCTACTTTATTCTTTCGGTTGGTACGATTACGGGGATACCAAATTTGTATAGGTTTTATAATGTTTTCATACATTTACAAAAATTAAAACCTACTGTACAATTTTTTTTTTTTTTGATTTTGCCATCTTCTGGCGCTAATAACTTTTTTTATACTTTGTTGTACGGAGCTGTGGGTGGTGTAATTTTTTGCGACATTGATAATATTTTCAATGATATCATTTTTAGGACTGTACGACCTTTGATCACTTTTTATAGATTTTTTTATATTTTTCAAAAAGGCAAAAAAGTGCCATTTTCGACTTTGGACGCTATTTTCCATTACGGGGTTAAACGCAGTGAAATCGGGCATTTTCAGACTCGTCGATACCTAATGTGTTTATAATTTTTACTGTTTATTTATATTTATGTCAGTTCTAGGAAAAGGGGGTGATTAGAATTTTTAGGTTTTTTTATTATATTTTATTGTAAACTTTTTTTTATTTTTATTTTTACTATTTTTCAGATTCCCTAGGGTGATATCCATCTATTACTGCCATACTACAGTATGGCAGTATATGGGGATTTTCCTCCTCATTCATTACAATGTGCTATTAGCACATTGTAATGAAGGGGTTAAAACGAAATAGCCTCGGGTCTTTGGAAGACCCGAGGCTACCATTGAGATGGATTGATGGAGGGAGTGACGATCCTAGGCAAGATGGCGGCGCATGCACCGCTATCTTTTTGAGGCTGCCGGCAGCTTTGCTGGCAGCCAACGCTGTGATAACAATATATGCAGCAAAGACTTACCGGCTATGGAGAGGGCTCAGCCCGTGAGCGCTCTCCATAGAGTGTGACCCGACCACCGCGGTGAATACACGGTGGGCGGTCGCGAACCAGTTAATAATTCATAACTCAATTCATTGATCAATAGAATTCTGTACGAATGTTTGTTCCTGATCCTTGCCCTATCCAAACTTGACAATCGGTTGACAAGAGTAAGCAAAAGCACGAAAAATCATATTAACACTTGCGCTGATTGGCGCATAGTATAGTTGTTCAGAGAAAAGAAAAAAGATCGGGCATATAAAGTAGAACTTAGATGACACAATTTAATGAGATCAATGCATTTTATCATCAAAATGATGACTTCTTTAGGTCAAATAACCTTAAGGTGATAAACCAGTATAATAGAGCCTGGATAGTGTCACGGGTGATCCGAGATATGGATCGCGGGCACACCCGTGGCGCTGCCATGCCCCCAGATCCGCACTTACCTCTCCAAAATCGGGCTCTGGTCCCGACTAGGATCCGCTTCCTAGGCCAAGCGTGCCAGCTCTCCAGGATTTAATTGGTGTTTGGTGCTGGTCAACTCCAGCTCTGCTATGTAATTCGGCGGCTCCCATCATTCCCCGTCAGATCTTCAGCCATTTCCTGTGAAGTGAAAGCCCTCCTGCGATCCAGTGTTCCTGTGTGTTTCCTGGGTTCCCGTGATCCTGTTCCTGCGTTCCAGTCTGTTCCTGTTCCGTGTGCCTGCTCCTGTGTTCCTGCCATGAATTCTAGTGTTCCTTCCTATGCTGTACTCCCGCTGACATCCCGGGCTCGGACTGTGTTCTGTATTACTACCTTGGCTGCCACCGTGGGCTAGTCGCACCTGTAGAATGACCTGGTGGTACCCAGCCGCAGCAAGACCATCTAAGTCGCATCAAAACACAATGTTACAAAATGATAGCTATAAAACACATAACATTTATTGGGCACATAAAAGGGATTGGCCCAAGTTCAGTTGGAGAACAACATCTTGGACATCCCCTTCACACCCCCCTTATAACATTGCGGGTCCCATTCTTCCATCTGAATGGAGTGGTTGATCACTTGATTAATTTTCTGATGAACAGTACATTTGCAAACCTTACCTTTTTAATGTAAAATGTTTAGATGTGTTTAGTCTCATTTTTTTCTCAACAGCAGCAGAACTTGTGGGTCTTTCATGAACAGTATTATTTCTAATAGTAGAGTTATTTTAACACTCACTACTCAGAAACCTTATAATCCAGCATAAGCATGGGTGTATGAGGCATCGGTCCTATCTGATTGGCTTCTACGAGGAGGTAAATTCTAGACTGGACATGGGGGGAGGCTGTGGATGTTGTATATCTGGACTTTCCCAAGGCATTTGATACAGTGCCACATAAAAGGTTGGTACATGAAATGAGACTGCTGGGACTAGGGGAAAATCTGTGTATTTGGGTAAGCAAATGGCTTAGTGATAGAAAAAATAGGTTCCCCATGAATGGCACATTATCAGATTTGGTTGAAGTTACCAGTGGGGTGTCACAGAGGTCAGTATTGGGGCCATTGCGTTTACAAAGGTTTGCAAATTAGAGTTTCAATATTTGCAGATGATACTATGCTATGTAATGTAATTAATACAGAGAAGGATAGTATAATATTACACAGATATTTGTGGAAACTGGAGGCCTGGGCTGATAAATAGCAGATGAGGTTTAATGTACATAAATATAGGGTTATGCCAAGGAAATTAAAATCAGAATTACGTGTTAAATTAGAAATTTCTTGGTAAAACTGAAGATTTGGTAGCATTGGTAGATAGTAAGAGCAATTTTCTTACCAGTGCTGGGAATCTGCTTCTAAAGCAGATAAAATTATGGGATGTATCAAGAAAAGAATAGATTCTCATGATAAGGCCATACTTTTGCCCTTCTACAAATCCCTGGTCAGACCGCACATGGACTGCAATACTTGTGTACAGTTTTGGGCACCAGTATATAAAAAGGATATAGTAGAATTGGAGAGCAACCAAGATTATTAGGGGAATGTGGAGACTAAAATGCACTGATAGATTACTAAACCCTGGCTGGTTTATTCAGCCAGGATAAGGGGGGCATCCCTAATGCCTAGAGGAGAAGCTGTTTTAAAATCACCATAGACAAAAGCTATTTACTGTGCAAGCAGTGAGACTATGGAACTCTCTGCCACAAGATGTACTGGCTATAAAATTTTTAGCTAGTAGTTTCTATTGATCTAGGGAGTTATTTTGATCGCCATTTAAGGGGTCGGGAAGGAATTTTGCTTTGGGCCAACTGGCATCAGCCTTGCCAGGTTTTTACCTTCTTCTGGATAAGCACACTATAATGTATAGGTTGAACTTGATGGACTGATTTCTTTTTCTAACCTTTTTTTACTATGATACTTTGGACATTGGTGGTATAAAGTGGGCCACTTGTGTATCAATGTGATAGCCCTCTATCACGAATGTACTAATTCTGGGATTCTGAGGGTTTGGGGCTAAAGCTATAGGAAGATAATAAGACACGGACAAAAAGCACCACTGGGGACCTGCATACCACCTGGACCAGCATTGGATTACATAGTCTTTCTATACATTGTCTCTCTTCAGTGGGTAACAAATTACTGTCTTTGATATGAGACCCCTGCTACATATATTTCCTGCTCCTCTGCCAGTATTCAGTATGTAACACCTTTAATAATTGTCACAAACTTTCTCTTTTAAGATAATTAATTTGCCAAATTCCACCAGCCTACAATATACATAAAGGGCATCTACCACCAGGATGGACTGTATGAAAAGAAGACCGAGACCTCCTGGTGGTAGATGCCCTTTAACCAACCTACTTATGTTGCACTGAACAACAATATAGGGTCACTTTTACCATTTTCCAGGACTACTTTAAATCGCCATTACTACTTTGGTTGCTTTTTTCAGCTTAATAGGTCTTGCTCTAATGTCTCTTGAAAGTTGTTTGCCTTGAGAAACCAAACTCTTCTAATTATCTTTCTTGATAAATATGTGGCCAATCCTATAAGTAATGGAGGCTCGACAATGAAATCACCCCAAAGGGACCGCTTAAAGAAACTGAGATCACAGGAACTATAGAAGTTTCTTGTGAGATGCTCTCTTTGGGGGATATTTATCAGGACCTGAAATAATCGCAAATGCTAGCTTATTGCTAGCTTTTACGATTATTTTCCCCAATCCGCCACCTTCACGCCAGTGGGGCATGAAGGGGGGGGGGGGCGCGGCCGGCCGGGAGTGGGTTGGCGCGGGGCGTTACTGTCCCCGCGCCTGCGCACTCGCTGCTGTCGGCGACTTTTTATACGTGAAAAGTCGCCAGCTGCAGTTTTTTCTACGCCAGGCCCTGCAGAAGCCTCTGCATGTATCAGGCTGCGAATCTGCAGCGCCAGCGTATGATAAATATCCCCCTATGTTTTTATTGCAAATGTTAGATAAAAAGAGAAAGATGAACTGTAATAGGTAGGAAGGCATGTCTATTTCCAACTTCTTCTTGATTAGTCCACTTAGACTAATGGGGCCAGATCATGGTAAAATCCACAAGCATAGGTGGGAAAGAGCTGTATTAAATGTGCCATAAAAGACTGAGGACTAGTAACAATATATGAGATATGAGAATTTCAAGTTGCTTATCCTTATGTAGTGTGCACATGTAAGATTTAGGACTGAGATTAAGACTAAGTATTGTTAGCATTTGTACTCATATGTATTATTACTTAGTGTTTGAGTCAACTAACAGGACGTAGGATATTACTTACAGGACATACTTATATATATGTAAGTATACAAACATAACATAAAAAGTCATGTTTTGTCGGAAACTGTACATATTTGTTGTCTTTTATGCTGTTTTTCTAGCAAAAAGGATGATAAATTCATTGCCCTGCCTACTGCTCTGTGACAGGGGCAAAGACTTCCATTTTGCTAGCATTCTTAAGCAAATTGAGGAAAAAAAACAATGAACTGTGACATAATTTATTTTACTCCAAATTAGGGGATAACAATACCTGCATTGAGTGTAATCCTCCCTAATTAAACATAGTTTTGAAAAACTGCTATTAAAAAGCATTGCCGCCATCCTTAAATTGTTCCTCCTCATACCCATAAACTGTCACATTCTGTTCCCAAAGTTTTCTCACCATGTATGCATATAACCCTACATGAGTTCAATCTGTGTTTTCCTCATTGCTTAGTCCAATATGTTTATAATGGGGTTTCTCTTCAGCGAGTCACACACAGCCAAGATCACCTCAAGTCCTTCATTCCCCACTCCCTCAGAAGTTATCTTCAGTGAGTCACACGCAGCCAACATCTCTCTCAAGTCCCTTATTCCCCCCTTCTTTAGGAATTCTCTTTAGTGAGTCACACACTTCCAAAGTCTCTCTCAAGCTCCTCATTCCCCCTCACTCAGGAATTCTCTTAAGTGAGTCACACACAGCCAACATCTCTCTCAAGTCCCTTATTCCCCCCTTCCTTAGGAATTCTCTTTAGTGAGTCACACACTGCCAAAGTCTCTCTCAAGCCCCTCATTCCCCCTCACTCAGGAATTCTCTTAAGTGAGTCACACACATACAACATCTCTCTCAAGTTCCTTATTCCCCCATTCTTTAGGAATTCTCTTTAGTGAGTTACACACAGCCAATGTCTCTTTCAAAGCATATTTTTGGCAATTAATTGGAAAGTGCAGGGTGAAAATATCCACTCAAAACATAGTCTATGACGTTCCAGAAGTCACAGAAATCAGCTATGCAAAATTTCTTGATTGCAAATGCTGCAGATTCTTTTAGTGGGCATACACACACATAAACACACACACACACATAAACACACACACACACACATTATATTTAAGATATTTATTTACTATTTTAACCCCTTACTGACATGTGATGTAATAGTAGGTTACATGCCGGGTGCGGGTGCATGGAGAGGGCTCATGGTTGAGCCCTCTCCATAGCCAGAAATATTGCCAGCATATTGCAGAAAAGGCTTATCGGTAAAGAAAAAAATGGCGGCGTATTGGTACATGGACATCTTGCTCACCGTGACATCACCGAGGAGCAGCGATCCGTCACCTTGACAGCCTCGGGTCTTCTGAATACCCGAGGCTGTCTCGTTTTAACCCTTTCATTACATTGTGCGATCAGCACATTTTAATGAATGAGGAGGAAAATCCCCATATACTGCCATACTATTTTTGATTGAATAACCTTTTTCCACTTTTTACAGTTTCACCAGGGCCATGAACAAGCAATCATCTGATGCTTGTTCCTGATAATATCCTGCAATACTAATGTATGCAGGGTATTAGCAGTGTCAGCCTATACACATGCATAGGCTGGCACTCTGCCAGTAAGATGATGTCACAGACGCCATCTTACTGGCAGTTATTGCAGACAACGATCGGCGGCTCGGGGGGGGGGGGAGTGGCGATGTGGGGGAAAGACCCCCCAAAGCCAAGTATATGCCACGGTCGCACTGACTCCCCACCCCGAGCGCGGTTGTTACATTGGGGTGCGCTATCAGTCACAGCCGGCACCCCATGTTTCCCGATGTTGAGCTGAACCAGCATACGGCTCAGCGTCCGCTATATTGGACGCTGAGCGCCAGGTTACTGCGCTCAGCGTCCGATATATCGGATGCTGAGCGTTGAAGGGTTAACAACTACCCGTCGCAACCCTTTTTCATTTTTGTGTTTTTATTTTTCACTCCCCACCTTCAATCTATAACTTAAAGCTGCGGATGGCTGTTTTCGTGTAACAAATTGCACTTCATATGATGGTATAAATATGCTATGCCGTGTACTGGGAAGCGGGAAAAAAATTCCAAATGCAGTGAATTGGTGTGAAAAAACGCATTTGAACACATTTTCTTGTGGGCTTGGATTTTAGGATTTCACTGTACACCCCAAATGACGTTACTTTATTCTTTGGGTCATACGATTATGGGGGATACCAAATTTGTATAGGTTTATAATGTTTTCAGACATTTACAAAAATTAAAACCTCCTGTACATAACCTGCCATGTTCTGGCGCAAATAACTTTTTTATTACTTTGGTGTACAGAGCTGTGGTAGGCATTTTGTGACTTTTGATGACGCTTTCAATGCTACCATTTAACCCCTTAAGGACAGGCCCTTTTTCGTTTTTGCGTTTTAATTTTCACTCCCAACCTTCAAAAATCTATAACTTTTTTACTTTTCCATGTACAGAGGTGTGATGTCTTCTTTTCTGTTATAACAAATTGCACTCGTAGTGATGGTATTAAATATTCCATGCCTGTTTTCATTCATTGGGTCAATACGATCACAGCGATACCAAATTTGTATAGGTTTATAATGTTTTCTACATTACATTTATAATTACCATTTACAAAAATTTAAACCTCCTGTACAGAAAAAAATTCTTCATTTTACAGTGTTCTTGCGCTAATAACTTTTTCTACTTAGTGTACAGAGCTGTGGGTGGTGTCATTTTTTGCGACTTCTGATGACGTTATCAACGCTTTTATTTGTAGGACTGTGAGACCTTTTGATCACTTTTTATAGAATTTTTTCTATTTTTCAAAATGGCTAAAAAATGCAATTTGCGACTTCGGGCGCTATTTTCTGCTACGGGGTAAAACGCATTGAAAAAAACGGTTATTATATTTTGATTAGACCGGGCATTTTCGGACTGTAGTACCTAATGTGTTTAGGATTTTTACTGTTTATTTATATTTATATCAGTTCTAGGGAAAGGGGTGATGGGGTGATTGAATTTTATGTTTTTTAATATAATTTTTTTTTTTACGTTTTTTATTTATTTTTTTTACTATTTTTCAGACTCCCTATGGTACTTTAACCTAGGTTGTCTGATTGATCCTACCATACACTGCCATACTACAGTATGGCAGTATATGGGGATTTTGCTACCATCTATACAATGGCAGATCTTTGTGTGATCGAGGCTGTCATGACAATGGATCGCCACTCCCCGGGACTCACGGGGAGTGGCGATCGGAGCCAAGATGGCGGCGCCCATGCCGGCGGCGATCAAAGGGTTAAGCACCGATCGTGGGTGTTAGCGACGGGCGTTTGCTTCATTATGAAGCAAATGCCCGGTGTGTATGAAGAGGGCTCAGCCCGTGAGCCCTCTTCATAGTCCCCCATGCGCAGCAAGATAAGGGTACGTCTATTGCGCTATGGGGTTAAGGACCGTACGATCTTTTGATCACTTGTGTATAGAATTTTTTAATTTTTCGTTACGAGGTTAAACGCATGTGAAAAAACGTTATATATTTGATAGATCGGGCATTTTCAGACATGTAGATACCTATGTGTTTATGATTTTTTACTGTTTATTTATATTTATATCAATTCTATGGAAAGAGGGGGGATTTGAATTTTCAGGTTTTATTAAATTTTTAACTTTTTTAATTTTTTCTTTATTATTTTTTTCAGACTCCCTAGGGTACTTTACCCTAGGTTGTCTGATCGATCCTATTCATATTCTGCCGACTACAGTCAACACCTATAAAGTGAAAATAGTGTTGTTTTTTAATGTATATCTTACAATTAAAACTCTGGAAACATTGGAAAAAATGTTTATTTATTTAGCTTGTTCTTTAATGTGTTGTGGTTAGTGAATAAATGCCGGGTCTCCCATTGACTTTAATGGGGCTCGTTATTCGTACGAGCACTCGACATTCGGAAAAGTTTCGCTCCCAATAACGAGCACCCGAGCAATCCCGCTTTATGCTCGCTCCATCTCTAATGTTTTACCTATTCAATCCCACAAAAATTGCAATAAAAAGTGATCAAAAAAAGATTTGTACTCCAGAATGATACCGAATTGATGCTTTTCTACTCCTGCCCACCAAAAAAAATTCCTACATTTTCAACAATGGGGGATGCCAACCCCAAAATGGTAACACTGGGAAAAAGCATCTCATCCCGCAAAACTAATCCTGCGTCACCATACCCAAATAAACAAAAAACTAACAGTTTATAGGCCTACAACAAGGGGCCAACCGAGGAACTAATCCTGGCAGCTGCCGCGCTCCTTCCCTTCTGCGCACTCGCTGTGCGGCCATAAACAAGCCACATTGTGGGGTCTCTGCACTCAGGATAATTGTAGAACACAGATGTAAGGTTGTGTTTTTCTCTTTTTAATCTTTTTGGAAAATGTGTAAATTTAGGGCTAAATGAACGTATAACCAACAAATTTGACATTCTAATTTGCACCTCCATTTTGATTCATACTCTGAAGATCTTCAAGTGGCTAACAAGCTTCTCTAAAATGCTGTTGTCTGATAGCCTTAGGGAGCAGATTGAAAATGGGTTTTAATATCGGAGTGGTTTTCAATGCTAAATATTAAAATTTCATTCAAACTGTATTTATCCCACAAAATATCATTCTGGAAATCCGAAAAATTTGCTTTTCCATTTGTAAGCCGCGTTACAATCAAATAAATATCCAACTTTAAAAATTATAAAAATGTAAAGTAGAACATAGTGGATGTTTATCAGCACTACTTTTAGGTGGGCAAAATCTACTCACCTGATAACACATGTAACTTCGAATTTTCGAAATGGCAAATTTTTCAAAAATAATTCATCCATTTTTTTTTTTTTTTGGTAATAAACACAAAACTTATCATCCAAAATTTACCGCTAAAATGCAGTCCAACAATGTGGGGAAAAAACAGTCTCAAATCCTTTGATAATAACAGTGTTCAAAAGTTTAACCATCAAAAAGCGAACACAAGTCAGAATACAAAAATGGGGCGTGAGCTTATCTATTTACTGCTGCATCCTTAGGGTTCAAATGCCTGCCATTTTCTTGGAATTGAAGTACTTATAATTGCTATAATATGACATCATAATGGTAATAATAGCCTGGCTTGTACTATATGACTTTTCCTTAACACATACTGCAAAGTGGGCCTGGCAGCTATGAAAGTAACGACCGGGTCCCTCTCCGCTTCCTTGCCAAACTACAGATTGCCAATTTCCACCCCCCCTCTCTGCCAGATCAGGGGATCCCTCCTTTAAGTCAGTTTTCACTAGTGTGTATTCTGATCGTAAAGTGGCTTTTAGAATCATAAGCCAAACCATCCTACATACAAATAATAGAAAATGGTACACTTTTCTGTGTTTTAGTGATGCCAATACAATACAGATTGCTGCTGTTGAAGCGGCCCTGAATGTCCATTAAATCTACATGTTAGCTGTCCACAATTCTTGTACCGTTTCCGAGGAGTAAATGTGGAGGAACTCCAGGGGGGGGTACAACCAGCTGCATGTTGTCAGGGAGTCTGCATATGAATCATTAACCTTAAGCATCTATCATGCCGTCCGGTAAAATATTCAGCGCATGATGTATAATGAATAGCTATTTTTACTCCATACTTGCACTTAAATTACCTCAGAAAGGGCATTACTTGATGCACAATTTGTAGCAGCACCATCCCAATCCACCATGTGGCCAATATTAAGTACGTGCCCCACAAGCCACTCGATCGACCTGTCTCCCAATGCACACCCTGTTGGTTAGCGTGCCTCTAAGGAACTGAATCTGTGACTTGTATCAGTTGCTATGCAATAATGTTAATGTTCTACAGCCACTTTTCTTCATTTTAGTTTCCATTTTCTAAAATGTATATAAAAAGCATGTTTGCTCAGGGTATTTTGGGTCACACACATCAAAATCCAATTCAAAAGCCCCCTTTGTGGATTAAATTGGGGATAGGCCAATACACAATGCTGCTTACCCAGAGGTTTTGTAATCACTGCGGTTCTTTTCTGCTAAACCACATCAATGAAAGATCAATGCCGTTTAATCTTTGCTGCAGTGGCCCTTTTCTCTACATTAAAAATGAATGAAGGCAAATCTGGGTTGACTACCGTCCAATCACACTGGGGTATTTGGAAAGATTTTCTAACTTAAAGGACTGATGGTAGACTTGCGCCACTACAATCTTGCTCTTACCTTAGGGGTTGCTGCCACAGTTTGACTTTATACACATATTAAAGAGACCTCATGGCTCCCCGCCATGGCTAATTATGCAGGTCACCATAGTTATTTTCACATCTCTCGACCCCATATCTTTGCAGACAGGCGGATGACTTCGCCAAGCTTCTAAGCAAGTCTGTTCGCTTGTTTCCTTTGCAAGCCGCAGTGTAACCAGCTGTCTGTGAATACTGGTGCCTGGGAGGGTGTATAATAAGTGGTGGTGGCCTGCATATTTACCATGGGTGCTCTCGAGTGGTCGGTAGTCCTGAGCGCCTCGGCTCATTACTGGATTTTAAAGAAAGTAATTTTTCCACATACGGCCCCCCCTGACCAATGAAAAACAGGGGCATTAACCCACTAAGGTAACAAGCATGATTTTGTGGATAGTCTATGACCGGTTATCGGTATAGATTTCCTCCTAATGCTTTTAATTTGGTGTGCTCCGAGGACATCACTAAATGGTTCTCCAGAAATCTGATATAATTGGGGCACTTTACTTACTGTCCCATCCCGGATGTCCACAGGAGTCAGACGCTGCCACGATCACTACAGATTGTGTGTCCAATTTCCCTGCTGTGTCACTTCCCCGCTGAGGTTCACCGAGTTCACCTTCTTCCGGTGTATGTGAGTGCTGATCTGTGCGACACAATTTATTTTTTAAATTTCCGTGGTTTGTCTGAATAGTCTGTTGTCCACTGGCCACGCCCCTCCCCCCCGAGTTGTGTTGCATGAGTCCGATAAGCGTGCGCCAAAAAAAAGGGGGGGCATTCAGTTCAAAACCGAAAATTTCGGAAAACCCGATGGAAATAAGTCCGACAGACTCTTAGTAAATGTGCCCCATTATTCACCGGTAAGGGGGTGTTTTTGGCAGAAGTATAGAAGCCAGCTCGTAACCCTGCCACCACACACGTGATATGTAGCTGTAAACAGCTGTTCAATGGGCTTGTGTAAGACCTCCTGATACTGGTAATAAATGAATGACCCTAACCTAAGGAAATGGCATGAATCTCTTTTACCCAGAAGCCCCTTTAATGATAAAGTCGCTTTGGTCCTTACCTATTTATGGTAGTTATGAAACTCGTGGTGGTGTTTATAAGGACCACTGGGGCGTAATTTAAAAACTAAGTCCCGCGCCGCATTTTCGTTTTGTTTGTCGCAATTGCTCCGCCTTTCACGCACAACAAAATCAGGGTGGCGGGTCTGGCGACGTTCCACCATTCGGACAACTCTGGGATGTCTACAATTTCAAATTGTGAGTCGCAATACCCTTGCATTCATACAACCGAAGAAGATGGTGAACTCCTGCACTAGCGGGAAGCGACACATGCAATCTTGTGGCGCAAGATCTTTTGTGAATCGCGGCAGCTGTTTGCGGATTGTCGGATAACTGCATCTCGTGGGATCGCGCAGGGACTGGTAATAAACGTGCCCCACTATGTTAGCTGTTTCCTACCAGCTGCCCCGCACCTCCTAAACTAACCTAAAACTAACTTATGGTCACCGTCTCGCTATGCTTTTTTTTTTTTGTTAATTCAATTATTGGAGAGAAAAGTAAAAGACTGGTGCTACACACAGGCTACCCTTCCTCAACCCAAATTGGGATGTATTAAGTGTGCTCATGATAAGTTACATATCACAAACCTGAAAATGAGTAATATGAAGTGTCCAAGACAGCCAAATTACAACTTATTAAGTTTGCAAGAACTGATTACCAGGGTTAAGTTTAGCAGTATAGTATTTATTATCTCCACGAATTTATGTAGTGACCTGTAAACAACAATGCAAATTTAAAAATACTAATGAATAATCATAATAGATCAAAAAATCCATCCAAAAAGTGCATAAAACATAACAACAAAGACAAAGGGTTTGTTTTTACAATCCGAAAGCTTTTAAACCACACTAAACGTCTCCACAAATTTCAGTATATAATCTGCCTGGAGTGTCTCTCATAGCGAAATTTTTCTGTAGAGGATTGTTCACACTGATCGTGTCCTAAATGGCAACGTTACAATGAATTTGTATATCAGAGTTATCCTAGATTTTTCAAGATGCACAACTTTTGTTGGTCAGATCAAACAATTTGTTGTTCCAGATAGCAACAATTGTTTGAAAAAGCCGCGTGTTGTTGCAATAATTGTGATAAAGTGTCTTTGCAGGTGAGATTCTTAAAGTACATGTGTCAATCAATTTGTGCTCGCTGGACCCGTTCGAAGTGTGCTACTTCTTTTTCACAACTCTGTTTCACACCACACCACCTTCCAAAAGCAACAACTTGTTTGCAAACGCCTTCCATAATCCAGGACCAAGAATTTTTCTCCAAAAAGACCGTCCGGAGAAAAAATTTTTTATACCTCTGGTACCCACTGATAAACATTTGAAATATATTAGGCAGAACATTCTGTAAAAACGAGTTTCCCGGAGCATGTATGCTTGTGGAAAAATAGGACGCTCCGAGATGGACAACACACAAGTCCCAGTGTGGAAGGATAAGTTTGCCACATAATATTGCACACAATACTGCACAGTTTCTGAGCAACAAAATCTTAAATTAACTTCTGCATCGTATAAAAGAAATGATTTAGACGAACTTATTAATCATGCGAACACATTCTACACATGTAACCTAGTTAAAGATCTCACCTGCCAGACATGGTTGATAACCGTTGGAAAGCATATGCGTCACATCCGGCCAGTTGAAACGCAACCCACAAAGCAGGGCACCACTGGACATCAGCTGGCTGATGGTTAGCTCTGGGGGTGAGACCCTATATGTCCTGAACTTGCCTTTCCTGCGCACATTCCCCCTGAGGAAGCCTTGCGCAACAGGCGAACACGTGGGGACTGTTTTCTTGCCCTTATATCCCCAGCTGAGGATCTAGATTTGAGGAGGTAAACTGTGTCCTCTATATAGACTACATGTTTGGTGCTCACCTTGGTCCGTTTTTCATTTCTACTCATGTCCTTTACCTTTTTAAAAAACCGTCTGATCTACCACCTCCATTTCTTACTATACCTTTACGAAGATTTATTTCACCATTTTTTGATAGTGGGGCTAGTGCACAACAGATTGTTGCTTTTTGAAATGTTTGTAAAAATTACATTGTCCTTTCTGTAATTAAATAAATTTGTTATTTGTATTGATAAAACTCATGACATCCGTCTTTTCTCTTTAATTGTAATCTCATATATATTGGGTGTCTTAAAGCTTGATAACTGATACAAAAATATTGGTGCTAAATACTTTGAGATACTCTGATTGAACAAATTCCATGTAACGTTTCATTTAGACAGCAATCAGTGAACACTCCTCTACAGAAACATTTCTTATAGAGACACTCAAGGCAGATATATCTACTGAAGTTTGTGGACGTATGTTGGTTTGACAAGCTTTTCTGATTTAAAAAAAAATAAAAAATTTTCTTTGTTTTGTATATTTTAGGTACTTTTGATGGATTTTTTTGATGGATGTGATGGATTTTTAATTTAGTATTTTTTACAATTACATTGTCTTTTATATTGTACATACATAATATAGTGGAGATAATAAAGTGCATCTGGCACTATAACCCTGGTAACATTCATGCAACATAATAGGGTTTGAATATTGGTGCTATATGACTTCCCTATAATGTCAACTTATAGGGCTCATGACTCATTAGTATTGCTTATAACATTGACTTTCATTATATCTTTATTGAAACCTTTTTATTACATTTCAAATAGACCCCTAATTGGGCTGTCATATTACCGTAGTATAACTCGTGTATAAGCCGATTTTTCATCTAAAAATATTGCTGAAAAAATGTCTTCTCGGGCTTCTACACGAGTCTATTACAAAAAAATTTCCCACCTTAAAAAAAAAATGTATTATTACTTATAATAATTCTACTAACACTCACCCTCCGATGTATCCGCTCTCTCACCAATGTTCCCGATGTCAGCGTGTCCCGTCTTCTTTCTTCTTCTCCGCGGCTCCTCTTCTTTCTTCTTGCTTCTCTCATGGACTGCTGACGTCATAGTATGCGCGGCCAGGAAGAAAACATGGCCGCGCATACTATGACATCCGCAGTGGCTGCGTCATAGATGCGCCTGCTAGAAGAAAACATGGCCGCGTCCCTGAGGAAGCAGAGAAGAAGAGGAGCCGCAGAGAGAAAGAAGACGGGACACGCTGACATCGGGGACATTGGTGACGCGCTGACATCAGAGGTGAGTATATAGTGTTATTTTTTTTTAAGTGCTGTGGGGGCCTGCTTTATACTACGAGGGCAGGCTGTATACTTAGGGACAGGCTGAATACCTACATAGGGGATAGGCTGTATCTACTAGTGCAGGACTGAAATACTACTTAGAGTGGCAGGCTGTAACTCACTGGGGCTGCAGGCCTGTATATACTAACTGGGGGCCTGGCAGGCTGTATACTACTGGTGGCTGCAGTCGTATACTACATGTGGGACTGGCAGGCTGTATACTGCTACAAAGCTGGCAGGCGTATACTACTAGGCTGGCT
Source organism: Engystomops pustulosus (assembly GCA_019512145.1). Classification (NCBI taxonomy): domain Eukaryota; kingdom Metazoa; phylum Chordata; class Amphibia; order Anura; family Leptodactylidae; genus Engystomops; species Engystomops pustulosus. The sequence continues at coordinate 190,780,092 of CM033642.1, read as the reverse complement.
GGCTGTATACTACTGGGGCAGCTGGCTGTATACTACATGGGGGCAGGTAGCTGTATACTACTAGGGGGCTGGCAGCTGTATACTACTACTGGGGCTGGCTGCTGTAATACTCCGTGTGGGCCAGTGGCTGGATCTCACTGGGGCAGGTAAGCTGTATACTACTAAGGGCTGGCAGGCTGTATACTACTAGGGGCTGGCAGGCTGTATACTACGGTGGCAAGGCTGGCTGTAACTAACTGGGGGCAGGCTGTCTGTATACTACTTGGGGGGCAGCTGTATATACATGGGGGAAGGCTGGCTTTACATACTACCAGGGCTGGCAGGCTGTATCACATGGGGGCTAGGCAGGCTTGGTATACTGCTAAAGGCTGGCAGGCTGTATACTACTAGGGGCTGGCTAGCTGTTATCCAGGGGGCTGGTGGCTGTATGCACTAGTGCTTGCAGGCTGTATACTACTGGGAGCTGGCTGACCTATATACTTGCCTGCTGCTATATACTGGGGGGTCTGTAACCAATGCATTTCCCACCTTCGGCTTTACTCGAGTGAATAGTTTTTCCCAGTTTTTGGTGGTAAATTATAGTCTCGGCTTATAATCGTTCGGCTTAAACTCGAGTAAATACGGTAATGTTTGATATACAAATTTTTACAATATCAAATATCATACTCTTCAAGTATAATTAATCTTCAAAACTATAATATATAATATAAATAATACCTATAATAAATAATACCTTCCCCCCCTCCCTGAATGCATGCAATATGACTAGTTAATTTAAATTTGCAATGTTGCTCTAAAAGTTAAATGCTACAGCCTGACTTTCAGTAACTCAAAGCTTTGTGAGGACACAATAGGATAAGTTTATACTTCATGCTGCGACCTTAAGATGGACAAGCTTCTAACGTTTCCATTTTAAACATGCACTTGGCACCATTAACAAGGGTCTCCAGCATCATTAATTGGGCATCCTCAGCATTTGAGTAAGAATAATTGTGTGGATCATCCCTTACATGAAGGTGATTTTTGAAATCTAGAAGCTGTGAAAAAATGAGTATGTATTAAACCTGAAGAATCTTATAATAAAATATAAAATTGAACAGCAGATGGCTGTCTATATAGTCCAGATACAATAAGTGGCCGTAACATATGATAGTACTAAGCATTGTGCCATACAAACTGCAGCGCGATCACTAACCCAGAGTCTTCATTGAGAAGTGAAGACGACTTAGCTTGTGCTTCTAACCAGGGATTATCTGAAACATATTAAACCAACCGGAGTCTGTCTTTATTGTATTACACCACATTAAGAGTGAATGAGATCTGGAAAGGAGAGTGGTGGTGTTACAGACGAAAGGAATAAAGGGTGTCAAGATAGAAACCATGAGTAGAACTATCAGGGGAGAACTTCTCCCACACCATTTACTACATGTTCACTGGTTTTAAATGTCACATCACATCTCCTGCTCAAAACACCATCATAAATGGAACCCACTGCTCGCTTCTCCTGTCCTCTGGGAAATATGAAGGACAACTTAGCATTTTTTTTCATTTTGCCTTGAATAGTTAAGATAATATTATATATTAGACAAACTATGGATGCCATTTGCTGCAGGTGTGTCCTACCCAGAGAATCATTGGTAACTCACTAGTATTTGAATCCAAGTTTTAAAATCCATTTTTATTGAAATAGGTTTTCGTAGTCAATAGTATTTTGTGATTTTTCTCAAGGAAAATCCACAGAAGAATAAAATGGTGAGCCAGGCATGCTCCAGGTTTCATTAGGCCTTGGGCGACAGAACCTCATGGGCTCCTTATTCTTACACTCATGTGGCAGCATTATGTACATAGCCACATGAATTACATACAGCCCCCATGGATAAACTATTACAGGCTAATCCCCTTAATATTTTAATTTATCCAAAGGTGCGTATAAGCCGTATATAATTTTCCTGTAACACGCAGTTCATTATTTAATATATATAACGTCTCCAGGATAATTATACAGCCCCTCATAGTTTTGTGTAAACATGCTCCATGAATTAATATAATACAGGGCTGCAGCCTACATTAATGAATATCCAGAGCTCCAGCGTCCATATGAATAACAGAGGATGCAGTCTCTATTAATGAGTATACACGAGAGATCCAGCCTCCACTACAGAATATACAGAGGCTAAAGTCTCCTATGAATATACAGAGGCTACAGTCTCCATATAAATATACAGGCTGCAGTCTCTATTAATGGAGTATCCGAGGATCCGCCTCCACTAATGAATATACAGAGGCTAAAGTCTCCATAATGAATATCCAGAGGCTACAGCCTCCATAATGATATACAGAGGCTGCAGTCCTATTAATGTATACCAGGATCCAGCCTCCACTAAAGAATATACAGAGCTAAAGTCTCCATTAATGAATATACAGAGCTACAGTCTCCATTAAGTGATATACACGAAGCTCCAGCCTCCATTAATGAATATACAGGATTAACACACATTGAGCATCTTATTGTGGCCAGTAAAAAACTTCCAGGTGCAGGCTCGTCTCGGTCTCCTCTTCACTCTTCTGCCACAATCTTCAGTGCACATGGACGCCATGCGCCGTGAAGTCGGGATGACCAGCCCTGCACGTGAGAGACGATCTGCCCTCAATGGCATCATCGATGCTGATGCAATAATTTTCTTTGATGATCCTTGCGGAGCCGCATCCAATACATCAGCTGTCACTGATGTAATGGAGTTTTCCATCTGGCCAACGTGTGCTGTGGTATCCTTGTGAAGCTCTGGAACACTGGCACCTGCCCGGGCAAGCCGGGTGCTGGCCATTATGGCACTGATTATTATCTGCACTGAATGTCATTTAAATGCATTATTTCTACAAGCAATCCATTTTCTGCTATCTGCAATATGCAGATTTTCCACTTGCAATGTCCAAACATAATCTAAATGTATTCAGTATCCATTCCATTTATATCTCATTATTCTGTAATCCTCCTTCTGCAACAACTTATAGCACTGAATACAAAAAACTGCCATTTTGTCATATTTCTATTCCTCATGGAATGCTGTGAATTATTGCGGGTAATTTCCGCAGATAGCCTTAAAAACATTAGTCTTACGGGTAAAGAAGACTATACATATCATGTTTTGGGAATACCATTGTCGGGTTGTGACAAAGATTGGACAAAAGAAAATTTCGTTAATATTGGATTGAAGCCCTGAATATTGCTCATCTCATAAAATGCACATAGGGTTTTTACGCTAGCAGCCAGGAGTGAGATGTGGATCGTTAGAAGAAGGATCCCCCCGGTGCTTGAACTGTATCGAGTCCTCAGGCTCCTGATACGATGTTTGTCTTGGAATATTTTTACATTTTTGAAAGCCAAGTCATAAGGGCCCGGGGATACTGAGGACATCTTTTCATTAACCATGAAACATTTGTTATTACTAGTTTTTTATTTTATTAAAGGAACCTGTCACCACTTATTCACAATATACTTAGTGGTAGGTTCCCATAGATCCCTAGAACTAACTGACCCCTTCTATTAGCTAAAAATTGTTCCCCCAGATCCCCATATACACAACTTTATAATGTTACCTGGTGTCCAAGCATGTCTATAGCGAGTTGAGATGGCGTGGGCTCCTCAGCTAAATCCAGCAGCTCCTCCCTTTTGCTATCTCTGCATGCAGCAATAATTCATATGATCAGTGTGACATCATTGCAGGTCCTTTAGCCTTCTAACTAAAAACTGTAGCACAGCACATATCTAATGATAACACAGCATATTGTATCACAATGAAATCACAGCAGCCTGCAGGGAGAGGAGTGAAAAGTCCATGCAGGCATGCTGTTATTTTTTATTCAGTCAGATATGTTCCAGGGTACAGTTTGCTAATTTTAAGGGGCTAAAGAACCTGTGATGGTCAGCCTGGTCATATGACATTAGGCACAGCCCTTGACTTGCTCTAAAAGGCCATAGATACCAGGCAAGTTTATATCTCAGATTTTATCGAGATGTGAGGGAACAATATTAGCTAAAAGAGGGTGTCATTAGTTACTAGGGCTCTATAGGAACCTACTACTAGCTGTATTTGTGAAAAATTTGTTAAGGTTTCGTCTTTAATGTTATCTACAACATGCAACATTTAGGTTTTTTTTTATCCTGGTTATAGTAGGCAATATCCAAGTGTCACCCGATTGTAAGGCATAGCACAATATGTCACATTTCCATTTCACTGAGACAATGTAAAGCTGTCACATTATTTCCTTCTGGTAATCGCATTTTGAAGCAGGAATGGCAAGCATGTCTGTGGGAGTGGAGTTTCTACAATATGTCGTATATACCGTAATTACTCATGTATAAGCCAAGTTTTCAGCACAAAAAAATGTGCTGAAAAAACCTCCCCTCGCTTATACACAATGTCAATAAACACAAAACTTCCATACTCCACCCTCCAGACCCCGATGGTCGTGGCTCTCCGATGTCGACGGCTCCCCTCTGTCTTCCCCGTGGCTGGTCTCGGTCCGTCTCTCTTCTCTTCTCTGTGTTGTATCAGCCGGCCGATACGTGTCCACGCGATCTGCGGCTGGCGCCATCCATTATGATACGGTGTCGCCGCTGATGTCGGTTGTATGTCTTGGGTCCAGTGCGATCTCGTGGATACCAATATTCATAGTTTTTGTTAGGTCTTAAATAATTTAAAATAAAATTGCAATAAATGTCTGTGCATTGTCATATTCTAACACCAGTAATATTTTATATACCGTGGGCTACAGAGCAGTGATCTTTTGTAGGAAGGGTCGACATTTTGAAATGTGTGAAAACAAGTGGTCAAGAAATTCTGGCATTTCTGTTTTTAATCACTGCTGATTTAAAAATGTATTTAAACCTCCCCTACTTGTCTCACCAGGTAAACTGCCTTCTTCAGGGTAATGGGGCTAAGCGTTTGAGGACGACTACTGCAAATAATTTAAACCACTTGCTATATACCACCCTATATATGCCTCTGGAGAGTGCTAAAATGACACGGGACTGTTCTCCAATATTTTATGTAGTGTAACCTTGTAAGAAAATGTTTATTTACATAAGAAGATGGTGTTAGTGAATTCAAACCTAAAGGGTAGAAGAAGAGAAAAGAGCACTTCATGTGTAGATCCTACTTTACAAATAATGTGGAGGAATATATGGCGAAGTGAGGCTGAACTGTGGTTATGGATCTACTGCCTAGTTGGGGTGGCTAGGAACAGGACCGGTTTCAAGGTGCCATCAGGCTCTCCGTATATAGAAGCTTAATGTTATATCTCCATCACACAATATCTCGCCAATATCTTCATAAATAATACAATCTTTAATATTTGAGTCCAACACAATATTTGCCTGCACTGTGCACAGCAACAATCACAACATGCTTGTGTGATGTCATTGGATCTCCATCATCAGCTGAGATATCTTACAAGGCAACTTGGCTGAGATAATGGGTGTCTCCATAACTCTATATTTCCCTTACTTAGAGGATCAAGAGTTATAATGCAACTTTTGCAAGCAAACAACATACAATACAGAGTAATGTACCTATAAACCCTATGATGATAAAAAAAAGCTTGAAAATTGGGGGAGAGTACAGACTTTCCCCAGGTGAAGAATGGGTACAAGAGATAACCTCTCTTTAATCACTTCTCTGGACTACAAGGCAACAATTGAGGGTTACAGTGGAGCAAAGAAAAATGACATTTATAATTGTAAGAGAAAATAGTAGAAAAAATGGGTGGGTGTGGTTATTAAGACATACGTTTTCATACCAGTCTTAAAATTCCCCCCACCGACGTTCTGGCATCCAATCAGATCTCAGTTGGCATATCTTGCCAGTTGGAACTTTTTAGACCGATCTGACCTGGCAGAAATTTCTGCTGCAGTCTTCATTCACGCTTCTGGACACCTGCTGTCTGCCCCCCTGCCGACAATGATGATACACCAAACAATAGTGTGAATGGTTGTTAGGGCAAAACACACCACCTCCCTACCTTAAACATAAACCCCTATCAAATGGAGTGAATAGTCAAGTACCAAAGGATGGTAAACAAAATTCAATATACTTTATTAAATGATCAAAAGCTTCCCGTAGGGATAAAATGGGAAACACAAGGATAACAAACAGACTAATACAAATGCACAAGACCCCTGATAAAAACATAATGAAAATGGTACAATCACTAAGGTACAAACACTTGTCAAGAGGAACCTAATCCGTCAAGCAACTTGCAGCACAGTACATAATCTCCTGATAAAGGATATATCCTAACTGCTCCTTGTGGTCGTGAGGATGCAAGGAAAAGGTTCTATGTATATAGATAAACCAAAGATAGACCACTAATGTAAAGTATACAATGCCAATGTGGCGTGTGGGGAAGTAAAACCCCAGAAGTGAAATGGTGGCGATGGGAAGATTTGCATGCCTAATAAAGCATAATAAATCTCCCCCAATATCTTTACTTGCCGGGTTACGTGATGTGAATGGACTATACTTATAACCTAAATCTCAATACAGTTTGTGTGATTTATTGTCAAAAACACATCCGTTCAATTAGGTTAATAACTTCTGCTGTGTACAATGTACGGATAATGCCATATCTTACTGGACCAGTCAAGTCATTTTTGTATGCATATTTTGATATTATTTAAAGCTGTTCTGTGGTAGCCCTCTGGCTATTGTGGAGCTACATTTCCCAGCAAGATCCTCTATGGTTGTCTGGGCATACTTGGGCTTGCACATCACTGGTGCAGAGAAACCTATTTCACTACTGGGCTCATTACAGAGGGGATACATTTAGTTCAATTTAACTTCTATTGCTATGCAACACCCTGCAAGACTAAAAATAAGAATTACATGAAAGGGTTTCCAGTCCATTGAGATAAACACACACTAAACATGGTTTATTTGTTAATAAGATGCAGCCCCTGCAAAGTACAGAATCTGTCAATTCCTTTTTTTTTTTTTAGCAGATCTGAGCAGTGAGTTCATGACAAAAAGGTACAATAAAATTAAACATGGAGAATGACATTAGGCACGATCTGCACTCAGCATTTTATAGAGCAGGAGCTGAACAGTTGTATAACCGATTCTTTTCTAATATATCTATATATCATTTCATTTATATCCCTCACATATCATGTGGAAAAGTCAGGGGGTGGTGCTATCTACATCAGTTCCCCCTGCATTGTGTGTCTGATGGGTTCCATTTGAGTTCCTTTCCAGTTCACAGAAGGTTGAGTAGAATGTTTTATAAACCGTTTTTACGATTTATTTTTATAACTTTTTTGCGGTCTGTAAATCTAAAGAGGAGTGGACTATAGGCTATTATGTGGTTTTCTCCAATTTGGTCATCTGCAAAAACAGAATACTAGGGCACATTTACTTACCGGGTCCTGTCGCAATCCCCGAGGTGGCGTTGTCCGACGAGGATGAAGTCCGGCTCGATTCACCAAGATCGTGCGCCCGAGATCCTGTAATGTGTCGATTCCCCCGCTGAGGTTCGCTGGAGTTCACTTTCTTTTCTCCGGTGTATGTAAGTGCGTCTTGTGACAGATTTGAATTTAAATTCCGCGCTAGTCAATCAGTCAGTGTCTGATGGCCACACCCCGCCGTTTGTGTCGCATGAAATTCAGTGCAATTGCGCCAAAATCCGATTGCGTTGCACCAAAAACCCCTGTTAAATGCAGTGCAAACGGAAATTGCGGGAAACACAACGGAAATGCGGTGTGCGGACCCTTATAAATGTGCCCTACTATGTCCGAGATTGCAGACATTTACTATAGTGTCTGTGTATAGTGTCTGTGTATGAAGAGGCGCACCAGATTCACGATTTCATGTTGCTGCATGAATCTGGAGCCCTGCACTGCTCCGACAGAGTGCGTTTTTTGGTGCACCTTTAACATGGCCGTGCGACACACTTCGTTCGGATTTGCATGTTAAATCTGGTGCATTGTCCGACTGAGCACAGGAAGCCTATTTCATTCATAAATTTGTGCGGCATGAAGAATAATGCAGCCGCGCCACAAAACAGTTGCATGTGAACATAAGTTGTGGTGGACATATTAAATACCTGTGCATGCAGTTTTTCACCTAAAAGAACGTGCACAGTCCGACTGGCACGGCCCTTAGTAAAGTGTCCCATGGACTCAAAATGTGGGTATTAACTCAGATTTATCATATCATGAGTAGAAATCAAAAACCTATACACCTAGGAAAAACAGACCTATTTCAAACTGTACCTTTACCCTTAAATACTGTATTTGAATCTCACTACCTCACCTTTTATGTCTTTACATTTCAATTTGATCAACTCGCCATCTTGATACCATTGTGGATTTTCTTCTTTTCTGCTTCTTTCTGTAGAGTTCAGTAGATATCTGCTATGTGCAATATCTTTCGATTTACAAGGTATGCAGCAGGAATCTGTGAGGAAGCTTGCACAAGTGCTTAATTCCCTGCAGGAGAAGTAGAACATTACACGTTGCCCATTGCATGGACATACAGATCCTTCAGATCTCCCATAGTGAGAGATGCATTTGTAGCGGCTATGTGATAAAACACGAGAATTACACATTTCTAGTGAAAGTGTACTGCAAATATGATAATTCACATGCTGAATACAGATTTCATTTAGTAAGCAATCTAGGATAATGGTGTATTGTGCACATAGTTTACGATTTTTAATTATTTGTCCAGATTCGATTCTTGCATACGTTCATCTCACTTAAACACTTTTTTTTTGTCACCAGTGAACACACTGACTCCCACCAGTCCACTGTCCAGCATAGATGCTCCCTGTACCATGCAAGACAAGGAGCCTGAGCCGGGTGGTGTTGTCAGTACCATTGCAATCATCGTTTCATGAGCAATCAAGGATAATGGTGTATTGTACACATTGGGATAGTTTATGGTTTTTAATTAAAATTGTTTAACTTTTATCTTTGCTTAACACTTTTTGTTGCAAAACAATTTTATTTATATGACAAGCTAAATGTATTCATTATTTTTATATCCCTATTATTACTACATGCATAAATAACTCAGCCTGGTTGTTCCATTATATTGTACAACTGGAGTGCATTTATAGGATACAACCAGGCAGAGTGCACGTATTTAGTAAAACCAGGTCAGAGTACAACTGAGAAGAGTGCAACTAGGAAGAACGCATACAGTGAAGAAAAATTATTTTATCCCTGGCTGATTTTGTAAGTTTGTCACTGACATGGGCCCACATTACGGTATTCTGATTTTGCATTACTTCAATGCAAATGCTTGCACATACATTATAAAGTGTTGGTGACAAACTCCGGCTCTCTGTGATGGAACACACCCTCCCCCCTGCTCTTTCCCATCCCCCTGATCACTTATCTCCTCGTAGCTTGTACTTTGTAGCCTCTCTCTCTGGCTCACCATGTGCTGGCAGGATGTAATCATTGAGAGTCTCTAAAATCCGGCTCCACCATCTCATACAGAAATCCAAGATGTCCCCACCCCGCCCTAAGTGAGAAGTTACGGGTCGTGTCTAGGAGAAACTGAAATTGGGTACAGCAGGACTGATTAGAGACAGGTTGGACTTATTCTGTGAATGCTGCATTTTTGTAATAACATCCATAAAGTTTATGACATTATACATGCTGTTGAAGGCAGGGTCAGTGAGCTGAAGACCGCCTACCACCAGTCACCCGTGACCTACAGAAGTGATTAATATGTGTCTATGTTCTATGGACAATTTTGAATTTTTTGAAGTTTGGTTCTGGGAAAAGTTTGGTGATGGTGTTTATATCCTCTATTTGCATTGAGTAAGTACACAGGGTCCCCAATAGATCCACCAGGGGGAGCCCCCAGACCAGTTTTGATTAAACTATTACACTACTGGAATAGAGACAGCATCCGGCATCATTCCGAGATCATGAGGATCTGGCTATTGGAATTGGAAGACCGTCTTTTTCCCAGATCTTTCGACAGGCGTCCAGAAACGGAGGACACGTTTCTGGACATTACATGGTGATTGCACAATCTTCATTAACCACACGCCATGCTGCATTTTTGTGTAATAGCTTTGTTTGGAGACGCACATTTTTTGAATCCCCAAATGATGCGGTCCACTGCTGGATACTCTAGTGTTGGGTAGCCACATATCATCAATTAACCATGCTTGAAGCACTCAAGAGGTCCAGCGTGCAGTTTCAAAAGGTTCCCTTTGAATGTTTTAACTCCCTGATAGATTCTGACGCCCACTTTGTGTGTTTATACTGCTCTATTTATAGGATCCCCATAATTTTAGTAGATGTATACGTCCCTTTAACTGTGAAGGAATTACAAAAGTAATTGCGTATGTAGGGGTGTTTCCTCTTTCCGGTCCTATCTGTGGGGGTTTACAATATATTTGTCACCTACTGATGATGTTCAGTGCAAGAGGGGGCCTCCCTCCAAAGCACCACAAGTCTGGCTAGATGCTTGCAGAGGTGGTCTGACATACGGCTGTCGTGTGATATCACATTACCTCACCAGGAAGAATGGAGGATGGCCAGGACACACAGATTGTTATAGCAGTTAGGGCAAACATTACACAGCAGGGACATTGAGGTTTGGGCAAAGGGGCATGACATGTAAATTATGCCTCCCTACCCACTTGACATCACGCTATGGCTGCTACAGTGTAGTTACGCCACTGGATAGAGAAAAGGATTACTATCCAGTGGCGTAACTATCACTGTCTTCCCCTCCAGTCCTGGAACACCCACTCATTTTCCATACATAGCTTTAGGGGGTGGGCCCCCAGAATCATTTTTAAAAGCACCCCAATCTTAAACTGGTTCCATTGTTGGGGTTTTATTTTAGCAGTGTATTTTATCAATCACCACATACCACCAGAAATGTCCTAAGCTAAGGGATCTAAAGGGAATCCTCTGCCAATTTGACCTACTTACCATACTACGTACCAAGCCCAGCATATACACTCCCTTTCTAGGATTAGTAAAAATATCCTTCATGCAACTAAAATGTGAATGAATTGCAACAAAGTCAATAATTTATTATTACTGACTGTGCTTTATGTCATATGTACATGAAATAATTGATCCACCAATTGCCCTGGAAAGAATTGCAGTGTCAGTGACAACAAAGTGACACATGTCTTATTTGCGAAAAATGTCCACAAAGACCTAAATTCCCATGTAATATTAATATGTCGCCACAAATATACAGAGCAAGCACATTTGTTGACTTTCAAAATGGCACTTCACATCTTCACCGCAAGTGAATGTTATCATAGTCAGCCAGATCCACTACTATATACTCATTAAAAGGTGAAGAGTAGACATATAATTGGCTATAAAGATATGCTGATAAATGTATTATGTCTTTTTTTCCATCAACATTAATAGTAAATTGCTTGTATAATTTTTCAGTATATGAAATTACACATATGAGAATCAAATCCAAGGGGACAAGTGGCTATAAACTAGTTTGTATTCATATTGCCACAGAAGAAACAGATTCATGTTGTTATCACTGACAAATGAATGATTATGGTTATGGATGTCAAAAGCAGTGGAATATTTTGTCCTTGGTGACAGTAAAATGTTTGAAATCACTTTCACTGTGTTCCTCCTCCCAAGCAAACATCTCCTTCCTTAGCAATTTATTACCTCTCCCCCTCCGGAAATGATTTTCTGCCAGGCAGAAGATAATTGGGGATTTATATTTAATCCACATATCATAGAAAAACCAATATGGATGGAATCTTGCAGCAATTAACTATCTCATTCCGGGTCTGGAAAATCTGCAATGGAATGCCAGAACACCAATGGGAAATCACATACAAGTGTTGAATTATTCTTTAATTATTATTAATCCATATCTTTTATGAGGGATAAAACCTACAATTATATATTTAGTTGTCTATGAGCTTTAATATGATTGACTCTGTTGGCCCATTGAATTTTGGAAGGAGCGTCAGATACGGTCCTTTGAACCAATGATTTCCCAGCAGTGTGATCCCCAACAATACTTATTTACCCAAGGGATAGGCATGGCCCCATATAATTCACAATGAAACTGAACCACAGAGAACTTGTCTACTTGATCTTAAAGGGAACCTGTCACCAGCTTTTACGCAACCAAACTTTAACACTCTTAGGTAGGATATTCGGTATTCTTTCTAGAATTCCCCCTTTTATTGGAAATCTTAGCAGTTTCTCTATAAAGGAATCTCCCGCAAAGTCATATGAAAATGAGCAGAGAAGAGTCATATTTGCCTGACATAAGTCATGTTTAGAAGCTGCAGGGGGAGTGTCTAAGTTCAGTTCTGTAGTACAGTATTTTTTAATACTGTACCGGATTATAAGGCACACCATCAATAAATGTCTGTTAAAACGTCTAGGTTCATACATAAGGCGCATCGGATTATAAGGCGCACCTGATTATAAGGATGAATGACCAGCAGGTGGCAGACCTGTGCACAGTTCAAGGCAGCTGTTGACTGTAAGTAGGGTCATATATAAGGCGCACTAGACTATAAGGCGCACCTTTAATTTCAGAGAAAATTAAGGATTTTTTATGCGCCTTATAGTCCGAAAAATACGGTAGTTAGAAATATGCTTCTGCTGTTATATTACAAATAAGATTCTCATCTTTCAGATTAGCCTTGTGGTTTTGTGAGCTATAGGTGATTTTTATCTGCAGCTTGGATTTACAACTTCATTTACCTGTTTCTCTGTCTCTGTAGATAACAGAACCACAAGCCTGATACGATCTGAAAAATGAGATGAAGATAAAACATGACACTTCACCTGCAGCCTCTAAACTTGACTGAACTCAGTCCATTTCAGTCAACCTTTCCATTGTTATTACCCTCTGAAATCTGTAGCACTATATTTTCTCCTAACAGCATCCAATTAAAAATAACCATACACAGCAATGAATGACAATGTAAACAGATCCTTACCCTTTGGCTTAGCCGTCTCAGAGATGGAAATCATGATGGTCATGTAATAAATAGCATCAATTATCTCAAACATTTAACATCATTACCAATTAATAGTAAACCCATCAATTCCGACAAGATGAAAAACTGTTCCATCAGTACTAATTGTACAAATCTTTATAGGATTGTAGCATTTACCGAAAGTTATTATAGTCTGAAAACGTTTCATGTGACACAATACTCAGGCCACTTCTTTGGTACCAATGATTTTTGTTGATTGGAAGAAATTCTTATGTTCTTTTTAATAGTTGAAGGTACAATAGAATTAGTAGAGCAGCAACCTCCATGTATAGATAAAAAGGGGTTATGCAGGGGTTCATCACCTGTACATGTTTTTATCTGGTATTGCATTTCTACTCTACAGGCGGTCCCCTACTTAAGGACACCCGACTTACAGACAACCCATAGTTACAGACGGACCCCTCTGCCCCATGTGACCTCTGGTGAAGCTCTCTGGATGCTTTACTATAGTCCCAGACTGCAATGATCAGCTGTAAGATGTCTGTAATGAAGGTTTATTGATAATTCTTGGTCCAATTACACCAAAAATTTTGAAACTCCAATTGTCACTGGGGCAAAAGAAAAAAAATTGTCTAGAACTTCCATTATAAAATATACAGTTTCGACTTACATACAAATTCAACTTAAGAACAAACCGCCAGACCCTATCTTGTATGTAACCCGGGGACTGCCTGTATTTAAGTGAATGGAGCTTTGATTCTCTCACTAGTTATGTTTTTCACTGGCTATTACAATGATCAGAGCAGGTCCCCCCCCCTTGCGCATCATGCTGTGGATACTCTACAAAGGGAAGAGGCAAACATCAGGGGGGAGGGGATACCTGCTCTGCTCATTGTAATAGCCTGTCAATCAACAGTACTGAGGGGCTCTGGAAACATGCACAAGAACCCCATGGGCTAAATAGCATAATTTTAAAAGTTTATTTTAAAAGGACGGGGGCCACGAATAACAAATAGAAGAGTGTAACTATAGTCACAGTGCCTTGATCTATGAGTAATTGCTGCTGGTTTATCTTTGCTTTATTTTGATGGTAGATTTCCTATAACATGCTATCTAGAGATGAGCGAACACTAAAATGCTCGGGTACTCGTTATTCGAGACGAACTTTTCCCGATGCTCGAGTGCTCGTCTCGAATAACGAACCCCATTGAAGTCAATGGGAGACTCGAGCATTTTTCAAGGGGACCAAGGCTCTGCACAGGGAAGCTTGGCCAAACACCTGGGAACCTCAGAGAAGGATGGAAACACCACGGAAATGGACAGGAAACAGCAGGGGCAGCATGCATGGATGCCTCTGAGGCTGCTTAAACGCACCATTATGCCAAAATTATGGGCAACAGCATGGCCATGACAGAGTGACAGAATGAAGCTAGATAGCATCTAAAACATCCAATAATTGACCCTGACACTATAGGGGACGGCATGCAGAGGCAGCGGCAGCAGGCTAGAGAGTGGCATGGCGACATACCCTAATTGGACTCTTATGTTTTTCACTGGCTATTACAATGATCAGAGCAGGTCCCCCCCCCTTGCGCATCATGCTGTGGATACTCTACAAAGGGAAGAGGCAAACATCAGGGGGGAGGGGATACCTGCTCTGCTCATTGTAATAGCCTGTCAATCAGCAGTACTGAGGGGCTCTGGAAACATGCACAAGAACCCCATGGGCTAAATAGCATAATTTTAAAAGTCTATTTTAAAAGGACGGGGGCTGCCTCTTCCCCGGACCGCCCCGCTCGCGCCATAGGCCGGCAGTGACTGCCGCGCGCTAGGCGGCAGTCACTGCCCCTAGCCACACCCCGACCCCTCATGAATACGTTAGACAGCTTTGCGAGCTGTCCGACAATTACATTGTACCCCACCGCAGTGTTTGATAGCGTTACCGGAGGTTTCTGGTAACGCTATCACTCTAACACTGCGGCGTTTGATCAAGCACTAGGAGCTGCTTACTTTATTAAGCAGCTCCTAGTGCCGATAAATTGGGTGACAGGTCCTCTTTAAGGGTATAAGCAGAGGGCTCCCAATTCTTGCATTCCATATCAGCCTACACTACAGCCTCCCAAAGAACAGTACATTTACAATTAACTACAACACACTTGTATTGTAAGAGCTATCAGACCTACTAGCATTGATCCACTCTTGGGGGTCTAAAAAAGTTATATTCAAATGTTTATGTGTCACAAAATGGAAAAAAAAATGGGGTTTCGTACATGTGGGTGCTATCTTCCGTTGCAGGGTTCGCCAACGGAAAAATCCATTTTAAAATATTCATATATCAGGACTTTTTGGGAATATAATGGAAGGACTCCCTGTCTGCTGGCAGAACTGCAGTGCTGTGCGGTCCCTCTTTCTCTTCCAGAAATGTTGGGAGGTATACATGTATTACTGTTGACCTTCCAGGACCTGCCATGATGTCATCATATTGTCCCCTTTCTTGCAGCATGCACCCTCCCATGTAGCCTTTCCTTTAGCTGCCCCCACCCTCTCCTTACAATGTCCTCTTTCCCAGCCTCTTTCTGTCAAGAAAAAAAATCCAA
Organism: Engystomops pustulosus; assembly: GCA_019512145.1. NCBI lineage: Eukaryota > Metazoa > Chordata > Amphibia > Anura > Leptodactylidae > Engystomops > Engystomops pustulosus. Next base: position 190,764,517 of record CM033642.1, on the reverse strand, counting down.
TACTCACCTTCCTCGTTCCCCTGCAGCAGTCCGGGGACACAAATTATTGTTAGTATGTGAACTATAGCTCTTCATTTACATCACATATGTAGTGTTCACAGTCCTCGAGTCTTACACAGTGTAGAGCTTTAGATATACTTGTTTTCTGCACTTTATGACCCTTCCTTTGATCTATCTATACTTTTGCTGGTATATGATGTGATGATTTGATATTTCTGACTTTTTGACATGATGCAGTTATATTGAGCAGATATATATCAGGTGACCCATTTTATGTGAAAATGAGATAGTGTTTTCCTCAATTTGTTCGAATTCGGTTATGTTCCAACTTCTCTCTAACAATTCCAAGATCCTGCTGGTACAAATCAGAGTGGCTCTGGTCATAAGGAAGAGACAGGAAGAAATGTGTAGGAGTACCGAGATGTTTCCTAAAAGTCACCTATATACTATATACTATGATTATTAATAAGGAGACCAGAAGGAGAACCGGTATCTACCACTATATGGTCACTGTAAGGTGGATACTGGAACACCTGGGTTGGGGGCCCGCTTGGGTGCATGTTGTTCCCCCGTATGCACATGTAGTGGTTTCCACATCCTGTGTGTGAGACGACTGCCCAAGACACAAAGCTCAGAGCAGGATCGACAGTCTACGGATCTGATGTTTGTGGCCTGTGAAATTCTCATGTCCGAGTGCATGTAGTCTAAGAGGTAATCAGCAAGACTGACAACACCATAGTGATAACATTCTTTTATTTTTATGAAGAAACCCTTTAAATTGAATTTATCATGTCCATATCCATTAAAGAGGTTTGCCTCTTCATCCTCACTTTCCCCAATGTGCTTGGTACAATACTTCATACATTTACTTTAATGCTGTTCTTGTCGAAAGCAGAGATGGTGGCTGCCGGTTATTTGTCTCCAGCATGTTAGGAAACCATGGAAGGCGGCTTTATTACTAAGAGGCAGCAGCATTGCTCTTCTTGGCACAAGGACGAAGATGACCTTATCTCAGTATATTAGTAGGTAGCCATACGAAGTAGGGTTATATTGATTGATTTTATGTTATCATATTTTTTATGTTTTTAAATTTTTCTTTCAGTTTACATATAATTACAGCATAAATACCAATTAATCTGAAAAAGTGGATTCAGATCCTGTGATATTACAGCAGTTGCAGCCAATCAGAGTATCCTCATACTCGTGCATCTTGTGCTGCCCTTCCTGGATGTCCCTGTTCTTGCCAATTTTAGTCTCATGTCTTTACAGAGCTGGAGAAGCCTTTACTTGAGAAAAGAGAGATGTACTTCAATGGCTCAAACTTTTTCCTGCTCAGCCTTGAGAAGAAGGCAGTGGTAAGAAAACTCTCAATGTACTGTACAACCTCTGCCTGTAGGGGGCATCCATCTGTTACTTTCACCAGCCACACTGTGGTCTTTTCCCCAAAATCTTCAGAGCTCAAATGTAACTCTGTGGCCCAGACATCTAGGAGCCATTTCTGCGCTCTCACCTGTCCCTCCTTCTGCTGCCCCTAGTGCAGTGGCAACACATTACTTGTCACCTGATTTTCTTTGATTTCTGATGTTCAGTGTGTTGCAACCCTGTTATCCTGGAATAATAGGCCTAAATTGTTAAATGTTACAGATACATATAATAAGGCTCCCTAGGACCTCACTCATCCAACCGCTAGACATCTCCAAGCTTTCATTGTTCGTCATACAACATTTGCATTGCTATTCATCTATATAATATCATGATTTAGCAATATTTCAGACACAGTGGATCAGATTTACTTACCCGGTCCTGTCAGGATCCAGCGGCGTGTTCTCCGTCGAGGATTCGGGTCTCCCAGTGATTCACTAAGGTAGTGCGCCCGATGTCCACCAGGTGTCGCTGCTGCACTGAAGTCCGCCAGAGTTCGCCGAAGTTCACTATCCTATTCCTGGTGCAGGTAAGCACGTGTCAAGCGACACATTTTTTAAAAAAAATTCTGCGGTTTTTCTGAATCCATCAGGTTTTTTTCCGTTGACCACGCCCCCAATTTCCGTTGCATGCATGCCGACGCCGATGCACCACAGTCCGATCGCGTGCACCAAAAACCCGGGGCAATTTGGCGCAAAACAGTAATTTTCGGGAAACCTGTTGAGAAAGAGCGATTCGGGCCCTTAGTAAATGACCCCCAGTGCATTAAATGTCCTGCCACCGCTTTTATTTTATCTAACCTTTTGCACATATAACAGAATACAATATAGATACTAATTCTTAGAAGTAAAATCTTACAGGTTCGGCTTCTTTGACTACAATCGTGCAACATTTGATCTGCGGCTTCTGAAAAAAAAATTGTGTAAACTCTGTTAAGTTGTTATGATTTGCGTTCTTCATCTAATATTAACAAAATATCTGAACTTTAAGTCCCTGTGTTACCCAACATGTCCATGTAAACAAGGTACACAGCATTGTAGTGGTCAATCAGTGGGCGATCCTAGGGGGGCCAATAAATAACACCCCGACGCAGGCAGGGCTTGGCGTAGAAATAAACGCTGCACAGGACCGTGCCCGATACATTGTGCGCCGGTGTATGATGGCCCCGCTGCTGCATTTTCGCAGCGCAATACATCAAGATGCTTCAACCTCTTCATGTTTCGGGCAGAGTCCTGTGCAGCGTTTATTTCTACGCCAGGCCCTTCCTCCTATGTGTGTACAATAATATACATTATAATATCAGTTGTATATATTTATAAACTCATACATATACACACAAACATTTATACATGCATATTAACATATGCATTAATCAAGTGATATATACACATACAGTTATAGGCTCATATATAAATATATATACACACATATACACACAGTATACACTCATATATAAATTATACACTTATATACACATTATACACTCATATATACACTTTAAAAAACTTATATATACATTATACACTCATTACATACATTATACACTGATACACTTACATTATACACATTATACACTCACATAGACACTTTATATACCTATATATACATTAGACATTTATTATACACATAATACATTAATACACGTACATTATACACTTATATATACACTCATATATACACATCATACTCATTACACACACTACATTATACACACTCATTTATATACCCTTCAGATATTCCCTGGAAGCAGCATCTAGCAGTCTTCTCACGGCACTGAAGCTGTTTACATCCCAGGCCGTGTGGTGAGAAGGCCACATAGATAAAAATGTAGCCCGATGATAGGACAGGATGTTACCTCCTCCTGCCGCGCTGCTGTCCTCTACCCCTCCCCTTCTCGACATTTCTTCTCTGAGCAGCAGGTCCAGCATAAAGTTCTGTACTATGGAAGATGTGCTGTGCAGGCATGCGTTCTTGCAGAGCACATTATCCATTATTTAGTTTGTGGGGCAGGTCGGATCCGGGCCCTCTGAGAGGTGGGGCCCCGTATCAGCTGCTATGTGTGATACAGCAGTAGTTACGCCTCTGATCTATGTATATAATATTACCAGTTCCTCTTATTATCACTCAAAGCAGATATGCCCAAACACGATTTTTGTGGCTCTAGATAGAACTATAGGACAATGTTAGATACCTTACTATGGTCTTGTTGTTACCAGAAACATTTCCATGTAGTTGCTGGGATTTTAGGCTTTTCAATGCCAAAGTTGTAAACCAAGGACCCAGCTGGACCATCCTGTAAATTAAATAGTAAATTGAGTTGCTTTAGCTGATTGATCTCACTGTGTTAGTTCATATTTCTAAGGTTTTAGGTGACGAAAAACATGGGGAGCCTCCTACCCCTGTTATAGGTCACTGTTCAGATTTACTTCTAGAGTGTCCTGCTTTATACCCCTGGCTACCATCAACGCCTGTTTACACTTATCTGACTTACCCCTCCTATAATTATCACATATGACTCTGCAACCCTATAGATAAGGGTCTTTTTAGGCAAATAGGATTAGCAGACATTTGTTTGTGTATATATCAACCTATTTGGACACTGGGCCACATGGTATTTATGTCTTTTGCACATAGACAGACTTTGTATGGCTAATTATTACCCCTTTTCAGACTAGAGTAATCAGAGGATTACACCTTGTCCTTTAAATTGTGTTACTTATTTGAACATTTCAGAGCTGGTGATCAGCTACAAGGAATTACAGATTATTTGCTCCAGCTGCCATTATGTAGTGAAAAGTACAGGGATTAGGAATCTGTGACCACTACAATTCATTAATATTTTTGTTGCACCAGTGGATATTTCACACCAAGGTGATTTGTATCACAAAGAAATTAATTTACCTCTATTTGGGATTTACAGCATCCAAACAGGTTCCATTTTCTGCTCTTTGTCCCAAAATCCTGGGTGCGAGCAGGTAGATGTTTCTGTGGGGTAAAGTATGAAAATAAGCTGATGGTTACATCACATAACAGTATATCACTTGTTACTGGATGAGATTTATTCCATAAAATATCTATAGTGCTGCTAACTCCCACCTAATTATAACCCCTGGGACAAGACCTACCCTCATGAGGAGTTAACTATTCCAGTATTTGGGATATAACCAGGTCTGGCCTTGGGTGGCACCAAATGAAGCCTAATGCAACTGGTTATCTATAAAGATTATCTGCAAGGCAATATGAACCAATGTAAAACATTATATATCAAATTGGGGAAAAAAATAAATTATCCCTAAAACTGATAAACACACAATAAATAAAAACAAGTAGAAACACGAAAAATATCCATTTGCAAAAAATAAGCAAAATAATGAAATTTCTATATGCAGCAGTTCACTCTCCTCCTCTTCACTCTCCTACAAAACCCTCAAAGAACTTTGTAGCTAAAACATGGAATCTTAGAGCCGGGATCAGTAACATCACAATGTGCCATCTCAGTGACATGACAGGTGCCGTGACAACAGTGATATCATTATATCCTCCAAGGGGTTGGAGCTACAGGACATGGCAGAAACATCACAGACAGGACTGGGAAATCACCCCCCTTTCCCTAGAACTGATATAAATAAACAGTAAAAATCCTAAACACATTAGGTATCGCTGCATCCAAAAATGCCCGATCTCTCAAAATATAATAACGGTTTTTCACTGCGTTTACCCTGTAGCGGAAAATAGCGCCCGAAGTCGCAAATTGCATTTTTTAGCCATTTTGAAAAATAGAAAAAATTCTATAAAAAGTGATCAAAAGGTCGTACAGTCCTAAAAATAAAAGCGTTGAAAACATCATCAGAAGTTGCAAAAAATGACACCACCCACAGCTCTGTACACTAAAGTATGAAAAAGTTATAAGCGCAAGAACACTGTAAAACGAAGAATTTTTTTTCTGTACAGGAGGAAATGACACCACCCACAGCTCTGTACACTAAAGTATGAAAAAGTTATTAGCGCAAGAACACTGTAAAATGAAGAATTTTTTTTCTGTACAGGAGGTTTAAATTTTTGTAAATGTAAATGTAATAAATGTAAATGTATGAAAACATTATAAAACCTATACAAATTTGGTATCGCTGTGATCGTATTGACCCAATGAATGAAACAGGCATGGAATATTTAATACCATCACTACGAAGTGCAATTTGTTACACAGAAAATAAGACATCACACAGCTCTGTACATGGAAAAGTAAAAAAGTTATAGATTTTTGAAGGTTGGGAGTGAAAATTAAAAACGCAAAAACGAAAAAGGGCCTGGTCCTTAAGGGGTTAAAATGGTAGCATTGAAAGCGTCATCAAAAGTCACAAAATGACACTACCCACAGCTCTGTACACCAAAGTATAAAAAAGTTATTTGCGCCAGAACATGGCAGGTTTATGTACAGGAGGTTTTAATTTTTGTAAATGTCTGAAAACATTATAAAACCTATACAAATTTGGTATCCCCCATAATCGTACTGACCCAAAGAATAAAGTAAACATGTCATTTGGGGTGTACAGTGAAATCCGTAAAATCCAAGCCCACAAGAAAAATGGTGCAAATGCGTTTTTTCACCAATTTCACTGCATTTGGAATTTTTTTCCCGCTTCCCAGTACACGGCATAGGTAAAAAACGCAAAAACGAAAAAGGGCCTGGTCCTTAAGGGGTTAAAATGGTAGCATTGAAAGCATCATCAAAAGTCACAAAATGACACTACCCACAGCTCCGTACACCAAAGTATAAAAAAGTTATTTGCGCCAGAACATGGCAGGTTTATGTACAGGAGGTTTTAATTTTTGTAAATGTATGAAAACATTATAAAACCTATACAAATTTGGTATCCCCATAATCTCATAGTCTCAGAATCGCTTTGATAAGTAACAGTGTTCAAAAGTTATAACCATAAAAAGCGACACAAGTCAGAATACAAAAAATGGGGCTGAGCCTTAAGCTATTTAATGACTGCATCCTTAAGGGGTTAAAATGCTGCCAATCTTTGGAAATTGAGAGTACGTATAATTGCTATAATATGACAGCATAATGTTATAGGCTGGTGCTTGTACTATGAACTTTCCTTACACATACTGCAAAGTGGGACTGCAGCTATGAAAGTAGACAGACGGTGAGCTCCGCTTTCTTGCCAAACTACAGGATTGCCAATTTCCACCCCCTCTCTGCACAGATCAGGGGAATCCCATCCTGTAAGGTCAGTTTCACATAGTGGTATTCTGATCAGTATTTGGCTTTAGTAATCATAAGCCAAAACCAATCCTACATACAAAATAATAGAAAAATGTGTACATTTTCTGCGTTTTAGGATCAATTTCTGATTTTGCTTCCAAATAGTGATGCAAAATACATAGCAGATTGCTGCTGTGTGAAGCTGGCCTGAATGTCATTAAATCTAGCATGTTAGCTGTCAAATTCTTGTACCTTGCGCAGGAGTAAATTGGAGGAATCCAGGGGGGGGGGTACACAACTGCATGTGTAGGGATTCTGCATAATTGAATCATTAACCTTAAAGACATCTGCCGTCACTGTAAAATATTCAGCATCAGTGAATGTAAATATGACTATTTTTATCCATACTTGCAGCTTAAATTACCTCAGAAGAGGCATTACTTGATGCACAATTTGTAGCAGCACCATCCCAATCCACCATGTGCCAATTAAAGTACAGTGCCCCAAAGCCACTCGATGCGACCTCTCCCAATGCACACCCTGTGGTTATGCCAGTGCCTCTAAGGAACTGAACCTGTGACTTGTATCAGTTGCTATGCAATAATGTTAATGTGCTACAGCCACTATTTCTTCATTTTAGTTTCCATGTTCTAAAATGTATATAAAAAGCAATGTTTGCACAGGGTATTTTGGGTCACACACCTCAAAATCCAATTCAAAAAGCCCCTTTTTGGATTAAATGTGGATAGGCCAATACACAATGCGGCTTACCACAGAGGTTAATCACTGCGGTTTCTGCGAAAACCACATCAAGAAAGATCATGCAGTTTATCTTTGCTGCAGTGGCCCTTTCTTCTACCATTAAAATGAATGGAAGGCAAATTCTGGGTTGACTACCTGTCAGATCACACTGGGGTATTTGGAAAAGATTTTCTAACTTAAAGGACTGATGGTAGACTGCGCACACAATCTTGCTCATTACCTTAGTGGGTTGATGCCACAGTTTGACTTTATACAAATATGTAAAAGAGCCTCATGGCTCCGCCAATGGCTAATTATGCAGGCTCACCATAAGTTATTATTCACATCTCTCGACCCCATATCTTTGCAGACAGCTGATGACGTCGGCAAGCTTCTTGCAAGTCTTGCGCTTTTTCCTTGTGCAGCCGCAGTAGTAACCAGCTGTCTGTGAATACATGGGCCTGGGAGGGGGGTATAATAAAGTGTATAATAAGTGGTGGTGGGCCTGCATAATTAGCCATGGTGCGCTCAGGTGTCGGTAGCCTCAGGCTCATTAACGTATTTTTAAAAAGTAATTTTCCTACATAACGGCCCCCTGACACAATGAAAAGACAGTGGCATTAACCCACTAAGGTAACCAGCATGATTTTGTGGAGAGTCTATGACCGGTTATCTGGTGATAGATGTCCTCTAATGTCTTTTTATTTGGTGCATCCAGGGACATCACTAAATGGTTCTCCAGAAATCTGATATATTGGGGCACATTTACTTAGCCGTCCCGATCCGGAATGTCTGACGAGGAGTCGGAGCTGCCACGATTCACTAAGATTGTGTGTCCAATTTCCTGCATGTGTCACTTCCCCGCTGAGGTTCACCGGAGTTCACCTTCTTCCCGGTGTATGTGAGTGCTGATCTTGCGACACAATTTATTTTTTAAATTCCGTGGTTTGTCTGAAGTAGTCGGGTTGTCCAACGGCCACGCCTCCCCCCCGATTTGTGTCGCATGAAAGCCGATAGTGTGCGCCAAAAAAAAGGGGCAATTCAGTGCAAAACGGAAAAATTCGGGAAAACCCGACGAAAATAAGTCCGACAGACTCTTAGTAAATGTGCCCCATTATGTCACAGCTAAGGGGGTGTATTTTTGGCAGAAGTATAAGATAGCCTAGCATCAGTAACCTGCCCCACTACACTGATTATGTAGCTGTAAACAGCTTTTCAATGGGCTGGTGTAAGACCTCCTGAATACTGGTAATAAATAATGACCCTAACCTAAGGAAAGGTCATGAATATCTTTTACCCAGAAGACCCCTTTAATGATAAAATCTCTTTGGTCCATTACATCATTTAGGGTAGATTATGAACTCGTGGTGGTGTTTATGAGGACACACTGGGGCGTAATTACTAAGGTCCCGCGGCCGCATTTTCGTTTTGTGTCGCAATTGCGCCGCCTTTCACGCAACAAAAATCGGGGTGGCGGGCTGCCGGAGGTTCCAACCAATTCGGACAACTCGTGGGATTCTACATTTAAATTGTGATCGCAATACCAAGCACTTACATACACCGGAAAGAAGGTGGTGAACTCCGGCGACCTGAGCGGGGAAGCGACACATTCAGGATCTTGGGCGCAAGATCTTTGTGAATCGCGGCAGCTGTGCAGGATTGTCGGGTAACGCACCTCGGGGATCGCGCAGGAACTGGTAAGTAAACGTGCCCCACTATGTTAGCTGTTTCTCTACCCTGCCCTCCCTAAACTACCCTAAACTAACTTATGGAACCCCTCGCTATGCTTTTTTTTTTTTTTGTTAAATGTCAAATTATCGGGAAAAGAAAAAGAAAAAGTGGTGCTACACAAGGCATACCTTCTCAACCAATTGGGGATGTATAAATTGTGCTCATGGATAGTTTACAGTATCAAAAACTGAAAATGAGTATAATAGGAAGTGTCCAGAGCACCAATATTCAAACCTTATTACTGTTGCAAGAACTGATTACCAGGGTTATAGTAGGCAGTATAGTATTTATTATCTCCACTATATTTATGTAAGTACAATGTAAAACACAATGCAAATTAAAAAATACTAAATTAAGAATACATCAAATAGATCAAAAAATCCATCAAAAAGTGCATAAAATATACAACAAAGAAAAAAGGGTGTTTTTACAAATCAGAAAAGCTTTTAAACCAACATACGTCTTCCACAAATTTCAGTAGATATATCTGCCATGGAGTGTCTCTATAGCGAAATGTTTCTGTAGAGGAGTGTTCACACTGATCGTGCCTAAATGGCAACGTTACATGGAATTTGTATATCAGAGTATCTCTAAGATATTTATCAAGATAGCAGCAATTTTGTTGGTCAAGATAGCAACAATTTGTTGTTCCAGATAGCAACAATTGTTGAAAAAGCCGCGGTTGTTGCAATAATTGTGATAAAGTGTCTTTGCAGGTGAGATCTTAAAGTACATGTGTCAAACAAGTTGTGCTCGCTGGACACGTTTCGAAGGTGCTACCTTCTTTTTCAACAGCTGTTTCAACAACACCTTCCAAAAGCACAACTTGTTTGCAAACTGCACTTCCATAATCCAGGACCAAAAGAATTTTTTCTCCAAAAAGACCGATCCGAGAAAAAATTATACCTCTGGTACCAACTGAGTAAACTATTTGAAATATATGTATTGCAGGAACCAAGTCTGTAAGAAAACGGAGTTCCGGAGCATGTATGCGTGGTGGAGAAAATATGACGCCGAGGGGAAAACACACAAGTCCAGTGTGGAAGGAGAAGTTGCACATAATATTGCACACAATACTGCACAGTTCATGAGTAACAAAATCTTAAATTACTTGCATCTGTATAAAGAATTTATTTAGAGAACTTATTAATCATGAGAACATTCTACACATGTACCAAGACACTTTTTTCACAATTGCTGCTATTGCAACAACGGCGGCTTTTTCAACAATTGTCGCCATCTGGACCAACAAAATTGCTGCTATCTGGATAAATATCTGGTTACATACTTTGAGATACTCTGATGTACAAATTCCATGTAACGTTGCCATTTAGACACAATCAGTGTGAACACTCCTCTACAGAAACATTTCGTTATAGAGACACTCAATGGCAGATATATCTACTGAAGTTTGTGGAAGACGTATGTTGGTTTACAAGCTTTTCTGATTTAAAAAAAATAAAAAATTTTCTTTGTTGTATATTTTAGGTACTTTTTGATGGATTTGATGGATTTTTAATTTAGTATTTTTTAATTTTACATTGTCTTTTATATTGTACATACATAAATATAGTGGAGATAATAAATACTATACTGCCTACTATAACCCTGGTAATCAGTTCATGCAACAGTAATAGGGTTTGAATATTGGTGCTATGGACACTTCCTATTAAATGTCAAATTATAGGCTCATGTAATCATTAGGTCATTGCTTATAAATATGACTTTCATTATATCTTTATTGAAACCTTTTACATTTCAAAATGACCCCTAATTGGGTGTCATATTACCGTATATATACTTGTGTATAAGCCGAGTTTTTCAGCTAAAAAAATATGCTGAAAAATGTCTTCTCGGCTTATACACGAGTCTATTACAAAAAAAATGTAGCCACTTAAAAAAAATTAAACTTAACTACTCACCCTCCGATGTCAGCGCGGCTCACCAATGTCCCCCGATTTCCGCGTGACGTGTCCGTCTTCTTTCTTCTTGCTTCTCTCATGGACTCGGCCATGTTTTCCGCTGAGCCACGCGATACTATACGACTCGCAGTGGCTGCGTCATGATGCGCCTGCTAGAAGAAAACTGGCCGCGCCATGAGAGAAGCAAGAAGAAAGAAGAGGAGCCACGGAGAAGAAAGAAGACGGGACGCGCTGACATCGGAGGGTGAGTATATAAGTTTATTTTTTTTTAAGTGCTGTGGGGGCCGGCTGTATACTACTAGGGGCAGGCTGTATACTACTAGGGACAGGCTGAATACTACTAGGGATAGGCTGTATACTACTAGGTGCAGGATGTATACTACTAGGGGCAGGCTGTAAACTACATGGGGGCTGGCAGGCTGTATACTACTGGGGGCTGGCAGGCTGTATACTACTGGGGGCTGGCAGGCTGTATACTACATGGGGACTGGCAGGCTGTATACTGCTAAAAGCTGGCAGGCTGTATACTACTAGGGGCTGGCTGGCTGTATACTACTGGGGGCAGGCTGGCTGTATACTACATGGGGGCAGGTAAGCTGTATACTACTAAGGGCTGGCAGGCTGTATACTACTAGGGGCTGGCAGGCTGTATACTACTGGGGGCAGGCTGGCTGTATACTACTGGGGGCAGGCTGGCTGTATACTACTGGGGGCAGGCTGTATACTACATGGGGGCAGGCTGGCTGTATACTACCAGGGGCTGGCAGGCTGTATACTACATGGGGGCTGGCAGGCTGTATACTGCTAAAGGCTGGCAGGCTGTATACTACTAGGGGCTGGCTAGCTGTATACTACAGGGGGCTGGTGGCTGTATGCTACTAGGGGCTGGCAGGCTGTATACTACTGGGAGCTGGCTGACTATATACTTGCTTGCTGGCTATATACTGGGGGGGGTCTGTAACCAATGCATTTCCCACCTTCGGCTTATACTCGAGTGAATAGTTTTTCCCAGTTTTTGGTGGTAAAATTATAGGTCTCGGCTTATAATCGGTTCGGCTTAAACTCGAGTAAATACAGTAATTTTGATATACAAATTTTTACAATATCAAATATCATACTCATTCAAGTATATTAATACTAATCAAACTAGTAATATATATAATATAAATAATACCTATAATAAATAATACCTTCCCCCCTCCCCTGAAATGCAATGCAATATGACTAGTTAATTTAAATTTGCAAATGTTGCTCTAAAGTTTAAATGCTTACAGCCTGACTTTTCAGTAACTCAAAGCTTTGTGAGGGACACAATAGGATAAGTTATGACTTCATGCTGCGACCATTTTAAGATGGACAAGCTTCCTAACAGTTTCCATTTAAACAATGCACTTTGGCACCATTAACAAGGGTGCTCCAGCTATCATTATATTAGCATCCTCAGCATTTGAGTAAGAATAATTGTGTGGATCATACCTTACATGAAGGTGATTTTTGAAATCTAGAAGCTGTGGAAAAAATGAGTATGTATTAAACCTGAAGAATCTTATAATAAAATTATAATAATTTGAAACAGCAGGATGGCTGTCTATATAGTCCAGATACAATAAGTGGCCGTAACATATGATAGTACTAAGATATTGTAGCCATACAAACTGCAGCGCTATCACATAACCCAGAGTCTTCATTGAGAAAGTGAAGACAGACTATAGCTTGTGCTTCTAACCAGGGATTATCTGAAACATAATTAACCAAACCGGATTCTGTCTTTATTGTATTAAACACACATTAAGAGTGAATGAGACTGGAAAGGAGAGTGGTGGGTGTTACAGACAGAAAGGAATAAAGGAGGTGTCAGAGATAGAAGACCATGAGTAAGAACTATCAGGGGAGACTTACTCCCACACATTTCTACATGTCACTGGTTTTAAATGTCACATCACATCTCCTGTTCAAAACACATCATAAATGGAACCCACTGCTCGGCTCTCCTGTCCTCTGGGAAATATGAAGGACAACTTAGCATTTTTTTCATTTTGCCTTGAATAGTTAAGATAATATTATATATTAGACATAACTATGGATGCCATTTGCTGCAGGTGTGTCTACCCAGGAGAATCATTGGTAACTCACTAGTAATTTGAATCCAAGGTTTAAAAATCCATTTTTATTAGAAATAGGTTTCGTAGTCAATAGATTTTGTGGATTTTCTTCAAGGAAAATCCACAGAAAGAATAAAAATGGTGAGCCAGGCATGCTCCAGGTTTCATTAGGCCTTTGGGCGACAGAACCTCAGTGGGCTCCTTATTCGTACACTCATGTGGCAGCATTAGTGTACATAGCCACATGAATTACATACAGCCCCCATGGATAAACTATTTACAGGCTAATACAGCCCTTAATATTTTAATTTATCCAAAGGTGCTGTATAAGCCTGTATATAATTTTTCCTGTAACAGCAGTTCATTATTTAAGTATATATAACAGCCTCCAAGGATAAATTATACAGCCCCTCATAGTTTTGTGTAAACATGCTCCATGAATTAATATACAGGGGCTGCAGCCTACATTAATGAATATCCAGAGGCTCCAGCGTCCATGAATGAATATACAGAGGATGCAGTCTCCATGAATGAATATACAGAGGCTACAGCCTCCCTTAATGAATATCCAGAGACTCCAGCCTCCATTAATAAATATCCAGAGGCTACAGCCGCAATGAATGAATATACAGAGGATGCAGGCTCCATGAATGAATAAACAGAGGCTCCATCCTCCATGAATTAATATAAAGAGGCTCCAGTCTTTATTAATTAATATAAAGTGGCTCCAGCCTCCATGAATGAATATACAGAGGCTGCAGTCTCTATTAATGAGTATACCGAGGATCCAGCCTCCACTAAAGAATATACAGAGGCTAAAGTCTCCATTAATGAATATACAGAGGCTACAGTCTCCATTAATGAATATACAGAAGCTCCAGCCTCCATTAATGAATATACAGATTAAACACACATTGAGCATCTTATTGTGGCCAGTAAAAAACTTCCAGGTGCAGGGCTCGGTCTCGGTCTCCTCTTCACTCTTCTGCCACAATCTTCAGTGCAGCATGGACGCATGCGCCGTGAAGTCGGGATGACCAGCACCTGCACAGTGAGAGACGATCTGCCTCTCAATGGCATCAGCGATGCTGATACAATAATTTTCTTCGATGATCCTCGCGGAGCCGCATCCAATAACATCAGCGACACAAGGTTGCTGTCACTGATGTAATGGAGTTTTCTCATCTGGCCAACGTGTGCTGTGGTGATCCCTTGTGGAAGCTCTGGAACACTGGCACCTGCCCGGGCAAGCCGGGTGCTGGCCATTATGGCACTTATTATTTATCTGCACTGAATGTCAATTTAAATGCAGATTTCTACAGAAATCACATTTTTCTGCTACTGCAATATGCAGATTTTCCACTTGCAATGTCCAAACATAATCTAAATGTATTCAGTATCCATTCCATTTATAATCTCATTATTCTGTAATCCTCCTTCTGCAACAACATTATAGCACTGAATACAAGAAAAACTGCCAATTTTGTCATATTTCTATTCCTCATGGAATGGCTGTGGAATTATTGCTGGGTAATTTCCGCAGATAGCCTTAAAAACATTAGTCTTACATGGGTAAAGAAGACTATACATATCATGTTTTGGAATACCATTTTCGGGTATGTGACAAAGATGTGACAAAAGAATTAATTTCTGTTCATATTGGATTGAAGCCCTGAATATTGCTCATCTCATAAAATGCACATAGGGTTTATTACTCTAGCAGCCAGGAGTGAGATGTGGATCGTTAGAAGAAGGATCCCCCCGGTGCTTGAAACTGTATCAGAGTCCTCAGGCTCCTGATACAGATGTTTGTTTGGAGATATATTTTACATTTTTGAAAGTCATGAGGGCCCGGGGATACTGAGGACATCTTTTCATTAACCATGAACATTTGTTATTACTAGTTTTTTATTTTATTAAAGGGAACCTGTCACCACATTATTCACAAATATACTTAGTGGTAGGTTCCCATAGATCCCTAGTAACTAACTGACCCCCTTCTATTAGCTAAAAATTGTACCCCTCAGATCCCCATATACACAACTTTATAATGTTACCTGGTGTCCAAGCATGTCTATAGCGAGTTGAGATGAGCGTGGGCTCCTCAGGCTAAATCCAGCAGCTCCTCCCTTTTGCTATCTATGCATGCAGCAATAATGTCATATGATCAGTGTGACATCATTGCAGGTCCTTTAGCCTTCTAACATTAGAAAACTGTACAGCAAGCA
This sequence comes from Engystomops pustulosus, assembly GCA_019512145.1. Taxonomy (NCBI): domain Eukaryota; kingdom Metazoa; phylum Chordata; class Amphibia; order Anura; family Leptodactylidae; genus Engystomops; species Engystomops pustulosus. The sequence goes on along the minus strand of CM033642.1, from coordinate 190,749,156 downwards.
CATATCTAATGATAACACAGCATATTGTATCACATGAAATCACAGCAGCCTGCATGGAGAGGAGTGAAAGTCCATGCAGGCATGCTGTTATTTTTTTATTCAGTCAGATATGTTCATGGGGTACAGTTTGCTAATTTTAAGAGGCTAAAGAACCTGTGATGATAATATAAATCCCCAATTATCTTCTGCCTGCGAAAATCATTCCGGAGGGGGAGAGGTAATAAAATTGCTAAGGAAGGAGATGTTTGCTGGGGTGAAGCGGAGGAGGAAACACAGTGAAAGTGATTTCAAACATTTACTGTCACCAAGGACAAAAATATTCCACTGGCTTTTGAAATCCATAATCATTCATTTTCAGTGATAACAACATGAATCTGTTTTCTTTTTCTTGGGCATTATAATACAAACTAGTTTATAGCCACTTGTCCCTTGGATTTGATTCTCATATGTGTAATTTCATACTGAAAAAATTATACAAGCAATTTACTATTAATTGTTGATGGAAAAAAAGACATAATACATTTATCAGCATATCTTATTACCAATAATGTCACCTTCACATTTAATGAGTATAAGTAGTGGATCTGGCTGACTATGATAACATTCACTTGCGGTGAAGAGTGAAGTGCCATTTTGACAGTCAACAATGTGCTTGCTCTGTATATTTGTGGCGACATATTATATTCATGGGAGAATTTAGGTCTTTGTGGACATTTTTCGCAATAAGAATGTGGCACTTTGTTGTCACTGACACTGCAATTCTTTCCAGGGCAATTGGGGGATCAATTATTCATGTACATATGACATAAAGCACAGTCAGTAATAATAAATTATTGACTTTGTTGCAATTTCAATTCACATTTTAGTTGCATGAAGGATATTTTACTATCCTAGAAAGGGAGTTATATGCTGGGCTTGGTACGTAGTATGGTAAGGAGGTCAAATTGGCAGAGATTCCTTAGATCCCTTAGCTTAGGACATTTCTGTGGTATTTGATAAAATACACTGCTAAAATAAACCCCAACAAGGTAACCAGTGTAAGATTGGGGTGCTTTTAAAAATGATTCTGGGGGCCCACCCTAAGCTATGTATGAAAATGAGTGGGTAGTTCCAGGACTGGAGGGAAGACAGTGATAGTTACGCCACTGGATAGTAATCCTTTTCTCCTATCCAGTGGCGAACTACCACTGTAGCAGCCATAGCGTGAGTCAAGTCGGGAGGCAAATTACCATGTCATGCCCTTTGCCCAAACCTCAATGTCCCTGCTGTGCTAATGTTGCCTAACTGCTATAACTCTGTGTGTCCTGGCCATCCTCCATCTTCCTGGTTGAGGTAGGTGATATCACACGACGCCGTATGTCAGACCACCTCTGCAAGCATCTAGCCAGACTTGTGGTGCTTTGGAGGGAGGCCCCCCTCTTGCACTGAACTCATCCAAGTAGGTGACAAATAATATTGAAACCCCCCACAGATAGGACCGGAACCTGGGAAACACCCCTACATACGCAATACTTTTGTAATTCCTTCACAGTTAAAGGGACGTACTACATCTACTAAAAATTATGGGATCCTATAAATAGAGCAGTATAAACAACAAAAGTGGGCGTCAGAATCTATCAGGGAGTTAAAAACATTCAAAGGGAACCTTTTTGAAACTTAGCCCGTGACCTCTTGAGTGCTTCAAAGCTGTTAATGATGATATGTGGTACCCACACACTATGAGTATCCAGCCAGTGGACCGCATCATTTGGGGATTCAAAAAAAGTTGCGTCTCCACACAAAAGCTATTACACAAAATGCAGCATGGCGTGTGGTTAATGAAGATTGTGCAATCACCATGTAATGTCCAGAAACGTGTCCTCCGTTTCGGACGCCTGTCGAAAGATCTGGGAAAAAGACGGTCTTCCAATTCCAATAGCCAGATCCTCATGATCTCTGGAATGATGCCGGATGCTGTGTCTCTATTCCAGTAGTGTAATAGTTTCAATCAAAACTGGTCGGGGGCTCCCCGGTGGGTCTATTGGGGACCTGTGTACTACTCAATGCAAATAGAGGATATAAAACACCATCACCAAACTTTTCCAGAACCAAACTTCAAAAAATTCAAATTTGTCCATAGAACTAGACAACATTATTAATCACTCTATGTAGGTCACGGGTGGACTGGTGGTAGGCGGTCTTCCAGCTACTGACCCTGCCTTCAACAGCATGTAAATGTCATAAACTTAGGATGTTATTACAAAAATGCAGCATTTCACAGATATAAGTCCAACCTGTCTCTATCAGTCCTGCTGTACACAATTTCAGTTTCTCCTAGACCGACCCGTAAACTTCTCACTTAGGGTCGGGTGGAGGACATCTTGGATTTCTGTATGAGATGGTGGAGCCCGGATTTTAGAGACTCTCACTGATTACATCCTGCCAGCACATGGTGAGCAGAGAGAGAGGCTACAAAGTACAAGCTACGAGGAGATAAAGTGTCGGGGGATGGGAAAGGCAGGGGGGGGGTGGTGTTCCATCACAGAGAGCCGGAGTTTGTCACCAACACTTTATAATGTATGTGCAAGCATCTTTGCATTGAAAGTAACATGCAAAATCAGAATACCGTAAATGTGGGCCCATGTCAGTGGACAAACTTAAAATCAGCCAGGGATAAAATAAATTTCCTTCACTGTATGCGTTCTTCCTAGTGCACTCTTCTCAGTTGTTTATTTCTTGCCTGGTTTTACTAAACGTGCCTCTGCCTGGTTGTATCCTATAAATGCACTCCAGTTTACAACATATAATGGAACAACCAGGCTGAGTGTATATATTCATGCATGTAGTAAGAATTAGGGATATTAAAAATAATGAATACATTTAGCTTGTCATATAAATAAACATTGTTTTGCAACAAAAAGTGTTAAGCAAAGATAAAAGTTAAACAATTTTAATTAAAAACCATAAACTATCCCAATGTGTACAATACACCATTATCCTTGATTGCTCTGAACGGACTTGCAATGGTACCTGACAACACCACCCAGGCTCAGGCTGCCTGTCTTGCATGGTACAGGGAGCATCTATGCTGGACAGTGGACTGGTGGGAGTCAGTGCTGTTCACTGGTGACAAAAAAAAAGTGTGAAGTGTAGATGAACGTTATGCAAGAATCGAATCTGACAAATAATTAAAATCGTAAACTTGTGCACAATACACCATTATCCTAGATTGCTTACTAAATGAAATCTGTATTCAGATGTGACTTATCAATTTGCAGTACACTTTCACTAGGAAATGTGTAATTCTCGTGGTATTTCACAATAGCCGCTACAAATGCATCTCTCAATATGGGAGATCTGAAGGATCTGTAGTCCATGCAATGGGCAACGTGTAATGTGCTACTTCTCCTGCAGGGTATTAAGCACTTGCTGCAAGCTTCCTCACAGATTCCTGCTGCATACCCTTTAAATCGAAAGATATTGCCATAGCAGATATCTACTGAACTCTACCAGAAAGAAGCAGAAATAGAAGAAAACCCAAATGGTATCAGATGGCCGAGTTGATCAAATTGAATTAAAGACATAAAAGGTGAGGTAGCTGAGATTCAAATACAGTATTTAAGGGTAAAGGTTACAGTTTGAAATAGGTCTGTTTTTCCTAGGTGTATGGTTTTGATTTCTACTCTTGTAATGATAAATCTGAGTTAATACCCACATTTTGAGTCCATGGGACACCTTTACTAAGGCCGTGCCCAGTCGGATGCACGTTCTTTAGGTGAAAACTGCATGCACAGGTATTTAAAATATGTCCACACAACATTTTTCACATGCAAACTGTTTTGTGGCGCGCTGCATTATTTTCATGCCGCACAAATTATGAACTGAAATAGGTTCCTGTGCTCAGGCGGACAATGCACCAGATTTAACAGCAAAGTCCGACCGAGCTGTGTCGCACGGCACATGTTAAAGGTGCACCAAAAACGCACTCTGACGGAGCAGTGCAGGGCTCCAGATTCATGCAGAACATGAAATCGTGATCTGGTGCGCTTCACTACACAGACAATATACACAGACACTTATAGTAAATGTCTGCAATCCGGACATAGTGAGGGCACATTTACTAAGGGTCCGCACACCGCATTTTCCGTTGTGTTTCCCGACAATTTCCGATTTGCACTGCATTTAACAGGGGTTTTTGGTGGACGCAATCGGATTTTGGCAATTGCACTGATTCATGCGACACAAATCGGCGGGGTTGGCCATCAGACCACCTGACTGACGGACTAAGCGCGGAATTAAAATTCAAATTCTGTCACAAGACTGCACTTACATACACCGGAAAAAGAAAGTGAACTCCAGCGAACCTCAGCGGGAATCGACACATACAGGATCTCGGGCGCACGATCTTGGTGAATCGAGCCGGACTTCATCTCGTCGGACAACGCACTCGGGGATTGCGACAGGACCCGGGAATAAATGTGCCCTAGTATTCAGTGTTTTTGGCAGATGACCCAAATTGGAGAAAACTCACATAATAGCTTATAGTCCATCTCCTCTTTAGATTTACAGACCGCAAAAAAGTTATAAAAATAAATTCGTAAAATCGGTTTATCAAACATTCTACTCAACCTTCTGTGAACTGGAAAGGAACTCAAATGGAACCCATCAGACACACAATGCGAGGGGAACTGATGCTAGATAGCACCACCCCCTGACTTTTCCACATGATTGTGAGGGAATAAATGCAAAATGATATATAGATATATTAGAAAAGAATCGGTAATCAACTTGTTCAGCTCCTGCTTATAAAATGCTGAGTGCAGATCAGTGCCTAATGTCATTCTCCTGTTAATTTTATTGTATCTTTTGTGTCTATGAACTCACTGCCTCAGATCTGCTAAAAAAAAAAAGAAATTGACAGACTTTCTGTACTTTTGCAGGGCTGCATCTATTAACAAATAAACCATGTTTATGTGTTGTGTTATCTCAATGGACTGGAAACCCTTTCATGTAATTCTTATTTTTAGCTTGAGGGCTGTTGCATAGCAATAGAAGTTAATTGAACTAAATGTATCCTCTGTAATGAGCCCGTAGTGAAAAGGTTTTCTGCACCAGTGATGTGCAAGCCAAGTATGCCCAGACAACCATAGAGGATCTTGCTGGGAAATGTAGCTTCCACAATAGCCAGAGGGCTACCACAGAACAGCTTTAAATAATATCACAAATATGCATACAAAAATGACTTGACTGGTCAGTAAGATATGCATATCCGTACATTGTCACACAGCAGAAGTTATTAACCTAACTGAACGGATGTGTTTTGAACAATAAATCACACAACTGTATTGAGATTTAGGTATAAGTATAGTCCATTCACATCAGTAACCCGGCAAGTAAAGATATTGGGGGAGATTTATTATGCTTTATTAGGCATGCAAATCTTCCATCGACACCATTTCAATTCTGGGGTTTTACTTCCCCACACGCCACATTGGCATGTACTACTTACATTAGTGGTCTATCTTTGGTTATCTATATACATAGAACCTTTTCCCTGTTCATCCTCAGACCAAATAGGAAGTAGGATATATCCTTTATCAGAGATTATGTACTGTGCTGCAAGTGCTTGGGACGGATTAGGTCCTCTTTGACATAGTGTTGTACCTTAGTGATTGTACCATTTCATTATGTTTTTATCAGGGGTCTTGTGCATTTTGTATTAGTCTGTTTGTTATCCTTGTTTCCCATATTTTATCCCTACGGGAAAGCTTTTTGTCATTTAATAAATATATTGAATTTGTTTACCATCCTTTGGTACTTGACTATTCACTCCATTTGATAGGGGTTATGTTTAGGTAGGGAGGTGGTGTGTTTTGCCCTAACAACCATCCCCACATATTGTTTGGTGTATCATCATTGTTGGCAGGGGGGCAGACAGCAGGTGTCAGAAGCGTGAATGAAGACTGCAGCAGAAATTTCTGCCAGGTCAGATCTGGTCTAAAAAGTTCCAACTTGGCAGATATCCAACTGGATCTAGATCTGGATGCCAGAACGTCGGTGGGGGGAATTTTAGACTGGTATGAAAACGTATGTCTTAATAACCACACCCACCCCATTTTCCTATTTCTGCTCTTACAATATAACAGTCATTTTTCGTTGTCTCCACTGTAACCTCAATTGTTCTGCGTAGCTCCAGAGAGTGATTAAAGAGAGGTATCTCTCTGTACCCCATTCTTCACCTGGGGAAGTCTTACTCTCCCCAATTTTCAAGCTTTTTTTATCATATATAGGGTTTATAGGTACATTACTCTGTATTGTATTGTTGTTTACTGCTTGCAAAAGTTGCATTATAACTCTTGATCCTCTAAGTAAGGGAAATATATGAGTATGGAGACACCCATTATCTCAGCCAAGTTGCCTTGTAAGATATCTCAGCTGATGATGGAGATCCAATTACATCACACAATGCATGTGTGGATTGTTGCTGTCACAGTGCAGGCAAATATGTTTGGACTCAAATTATTAAAGATTGTATTATTTATGTAAGATATTGGCGAGATATTGTGTGAGGAGATATAACATTAAGCTTCTATATACGGAGAGCTGAATGGCACCTTGAAACCGGTCTGTTCCTAGCACCCCAACTAGGCAGTAGATCCATAACCACAGTTCAGCCTCACTTCGCCCTATATTCCTCCACATTATTTGTAAAGGAGGATCTTACACATGAAGTGTCTTTTCTCTTTTTTACCCTTAGGTTTGAATTCACTAACACCATTTCTTATGTAAATAAACATTTTTCTTTACAAGGTTACACTACATAAAAATGGAGAACAGTCCCGTTTCATTTTAGCCACTCTCCAGAGGCATATATAGGTGGTATATAGCAAGTGGTTTAATATTATTTGCAGTAGATCGTCCCTCAACGCTTAGCCCCATTACCCTGAAGAAGGCAGTTTACCTGGTGAGACAAGTAGGGGAGGTTTAAATACATTTTTAAATCAGCAGTGATAAAAACAAGAAATGCCAGAATTTCTTGATCCACTTGTTTTCACACATTTCAAAAATGGTCGACCCTCCTACAAAAGATCAGCTCTGTAGCCACGGTATTAAAATATACTGGTGTTAGAATATGACAATGCACAGACATTTATTGCAATTTTATTTTAAATTTATTTAAGACCTACAACAAACTATGAATATTTGGTATCCACGAGATCGCATGGACCAAGACATACAACCGACATCAGCGGCGACACCGTCGCATGAATTGTGCGCCAGCCGCAGATCGCGTGGACACGTATGCCGGCTGATACAACCAAAGAGAAGAGAGAAGACCGAAGACCAGCCACGGGGAAGACAGAAGGGGAGCCGTCGAACATCGGGAGCCACACGACATCGGGGCTCTGGAGGGTGGATGGAAGTTTTTTGTTTTTATTGACTTGTGTATAAGCCGAGGGGAGGTTTTCAGCACATTTTTTTGTGCTGAAAAACTTGGCTTATACATGAGTAATACGGTGATATACGACATATTGTAGACAATCCACTCCCACAGACATGCTTGCCATTCCTGCTTTCAAAATGCGCTTACCAGAAGGAAATAAGTTGACAGCTTTACATTGTCTCAGTGAAATGGAAATGTTGACATATTGTAGCTATGCTTACATCGGGTGACACGGTATTTGCCTAACTAAACCAGGAAAAAAAAAAACCTAATGTTGCTGTTGTAGATACATTTAAAGCGAACCTGACACAACATTTTTCACAAAACAGCTCGTAGTAGGTTCCTATAGAGCCCCTAGTAAACTATATGACATCCTTCGTTTAGCTAAATATTGTTTCCCTCACATCTCGATAAAAATCTGAGATATAACTGCTGGTATCTATGCCCTTTAGAGCAAGTCAAGGCTGTGGCCTAATGTAATATGACCGGCTGACTGGGGTACAGTTTGCTAATTTTAAGAGGCTAAAGAACCTGTGATGATATCAGCCTGGTCATATGACATTAGGCCACAGCCCTTGACTTGCTCTAATTTGCATTTCAACCTACCTTCGGCTTTATACTCGAGTGAATAGTTTTTCCCAGTTTTTGGTGGTAAATTATAGCTCTGGCTTATAATCGGTTCGGCTTAACTCGAGTAATACGGTATTTTGATATACAAATTTTTACAATATCAAATCAATACTCATTCAAGTATAATTAAACTATCAAACTAAGTAATATATAATATAAATTACCTATAATAAATAATATACCTTCCCCCCTCCCCTGAAACATGCAATGCAATATGACTAGTTAATTTAAATTTGCAAATGTTGCTCTAAAATTTAAATGTTACTACCACTGACTTTTCAGTAACTCAAAGCTTTGTGAGGGACACAATAGATAAGTTTTACTTCATGCTGCGCATTTTAAGATGGACAAGCTTCCTAACCATTTCTCATTTAAACAATGCACTTTGGCACCATTAACAAGGGTGCTCCAGCTACATTAATTGGCATCCTCAGCATTTGAGTAAGAATAATTGTGTGGATCATACCTTACATGAAGGTGATTTTTGAAATCTAGAAGCTGTGGAAAAATGATATGTATTAAAACCTGAAGAATCTTATAATAAAATTATAATAATTTAAACAACGCAGATGGCTGTCTATATAGTCCAGATACAAAATGGCCGTAACATATGATGATACTAAGCTATTGTAGGCCATACAAACTGCAGCGCTCACACATAACCCAGAGTCTTCATTGAGAAAGTGAAGACAGACTATAGCTTGTGCTTCTAACCAGGGATTACTGAAACATAATTAACCAAACCGGAGTCTGTCTTTATTGTATCACCACATTAAGGTTGAATGAACGTGGAAAGGAGAGTGGTGGTGTGTACACAGAAAGGATAAAGAGGTGTCAGAGATAGAAGACCATGAGTAAGAACTCAGGGGAGACTTACTCCCCTACACCTTCTACATGTCACTGGTTTAAATTTCACCCATGTCAACAACCCATCCTCAGTGCTTCCTTCTCACCTCTATCATACCATTGCCTCTGGCATTACGCACTTAGCGTTTTTTCATTTTGCCTTGAATAGTTAAGATAATATTATAATTAGACAAACTATGGATGCCATTTGCTGCAGGTGTGTCTACCCAGGAGAATCATTGGTAACTCACTAGTAATTTGAATCCAAGTTTAAAATCCATTTTTAATAGAAATAGGTTTCGTAGTCAATAGATTTTTTGTGGATTTTTCTCAAGGAAAATCCACAGAAAATAAAATGGTGAGCCAGGCATGCGCCAGGTTTCATTAGGCCTTTGCGACAGAACCTCAGTGGGCTCCTTATTTGTACACTCATTGGCAGCATTAGTGTACATAGCCACATGAATTCATACAGCCCCATGGATAACATTTACAGGCTAATAACCCCTTAATATTTTAATTTACCAAAGGTGGCTGTATAAGCCTGTATATAATTTTTTCCTGTAACAGCAGTTCATTTTTAGTTGTATAAAGCTCTCCAGATAAATTATACAGCCCCTCATAGTTTGTGTAAACATGCTCCATGAATTAATATACAGGGGCTCGCAGCTCTACATTAGATATCCAGAGCTCCAGCGTCCATGAATGAATATGACTGAGGATGCCGTCTCCATTGAATGAAATATACAGAGGCTACAGTCCCTTAATAAAGTAGTCCATAGGATCCAGCCTCACATTATAAAATATCCGAGGCTAAGCCCATTGAATGAATATACAGAATGCCAGCTCCATGAATGAATAACAGAGGCTCAAGCCTCCATATTAATGAGTATACAGAAGGCCTCATCGTATACATATAAAGTGCTCAGCTCCATTAATGAATATAAGGCTACAGCTCCATGAATGAATCAGACTGATCTTATGAGTATACAGATACCTCACGATCAGTAAATCTCTATTATCCTCCACATTCAGAGAATCAGTCTTAATGACTTAACCGATACGCACCAGTGACATCTTATTGTGGCCAAATAAAAAACTTCCAGGTGCAGGGCTCGGTTCGGTCTCTCTCTCTCACTCTTCTGCCACATCTTCAGTGCAGCATGGACGCATAGCGCCGTGAAGTCGGGATGACCACCACCTGCCAGTGAGAGACGATCTGCTCTCCATGGCATCATCGATGCTGATGCAATATTTTCTTGATGATCCTTGCGGAGCCGCATCCAATACATCAGCTCAGCTGCACTGATGTAATGGAGTTTTCTCATCTGGCCCGTGTGCTGGGTGATCCGTGTGGAAGCTCTGGAACACTGGCACCTACCCGGCAGCCGGGTGCTGGCCATTATGGCACTGATTATTTACTGCACTGAATTGTATTTAAATGCAATTTCTACAAAATCAATTTTCTGCTACTGGCAATATGCAGATTTTCCACTTGCAATGTCCAAACATAATTCAAAGTGATTCAGTATCCATTCCATTTATATATCTCATTATTCTGTAATCCTCCTTCTGCAACAACATTATAGCACTGAATACAAGAAAAACTGCCAATTTTGTCATATTTCTATTCCTCATGGAATGGCTGTGGAATTATTGCTGGTAATTTCCGCAGATAGCCTTAAAACATTAGTCTTACTGGGTAAAGAAGACTATACATATCATGTTTTGGGAATACCATTTTCGGGTTGTGACAAAGATGTGACAAAGAAGAATTCTGTTATATTGGATTGAAGCCCTGAATATCTCGTCTCTATAAAATGCACATAGGGTTTTTACTCTAGCAGCCAGGAGTGAGATGTGGATCGTTAGAAGAAGGATCCCCCCGGTGCTTGAAACTGTATCAGAGTCCTCAGGCTCCTGATCAGATGTTTGGTTTAGATATATTTTTACATTTTTGAAGCAAGTCATGAGGGCCCGGGATACTGAGGACATCTTTTCATAACCATGAACATTTGTTATTACTAGTTTTTTATTTTATTAAAGGAAACCTGTCCACCAATTATTCACAATATACTTAGTGGTAGTTTCCCATAGATCCCTAGTAACTAACTGACCCCCTTCTATTAGCTAAAAATTGTTCCCCTCAGATCCCCATATACACAACTTATAATTGTTACCTGTGGTCCAGCATGTCTATAGCGAGTTGAGATGAGCGGTGGGCTCCTCAGCTAATCCACAGCAGCTCCTCCCTTTTGCTATCTCTGCATGCAGCAATAATGTCATATGACAGTGTGACATCATTGCAGGTCCTTTAGCCTTCTACATTAGAAAACTGTACAGCCAGGCACATATCTAATGATAACACAGCATATTGAATCACATGAAATCCAGCAGCCTGCATGGAGAGGATTGAAGTCCTGCAGGCATGCTGTTATTTTTTATTCAGTCAGATATTGCATTGGGTACAGTTTGTCTAATTTTAAGAGGCTAAAGAACCTGTGATGATGTCAGCCTGGTCATATACATTAGGCACAGCCCTTGACTTGCTCTAAAGAGGCATAGATACCAGGCAAGTTTATATCTCAGATTTTATCGAGATGTGAGGGAAACAATATTTAGCTAAAAGAAGGGTGTCATATAGTTACTAGGGCTCTATAGGAACCTACTACTAGCTGTATTTGTGAAAAATGTTGTGTCAGGTTCGCTTTAAATGTTATCTACAACATGCAACATTTAGGTTTTTTTTTTATCCTGGTTTAGTTAGGCAAATATCCAAGTGTCACCCGATTGTAAGGCATAGCTACAATATGTCACATTTCCATTTCACTGAGACAATGTAAAGCTGTCAACATTATTTCCTTCTGGTAAGCGCATTTTGAAAGCAGGAATGGCAAGCATGTCTGTGGGAGTGGAGTGTCTACAATATGTCGTATATACCGTATATACTCATGTATAAGCCAAGTTTTTCAGCACAAAAAAATGTGCTGAAAAACCTCCCCTCGGCTTATACACAAGTCAATAAAAAACAAAAAATCAGCCTGGTCATATGACATTAGGCCACAGCCCTTGACTTGCTCTAAAGATGCATAGATACCAGGCAAGTTTATAACTCAGATTTTATCGAGATGTGAGGGAAACAATATTTAGCTAAAAGAAGTTAGGCAAATATCCAAGTGTCGCCCGATTGTAAGGCATAGCTACAATATGTCACATTTCCATTTCACTGAGACAATGTAAAGCTGTCAACATGATTTCCTTCTGGTAAGCGCATTTTGAAAGCAGGAATGGCAAGCATGTCTGTGGGAGTGGAGTGTCTACAATATGTCGTATATACCGTATATACTCATGTATAAGCCAAGTTTTTCAGCACAAAAAATGTGCTGAAAAACCTCCCCTCGGCTTATACACAAGTCAATAAAAAACAAAAAACTTCCATACTCACCCTCCAGAGGCCCGATGGTCCGTGTGGCTCCCGATGTTCGACGGCTCCCCTTCTGTCTTCCCCGTGGCTGGTCTTCGGTCTTCTCTCTTCTCTGTGTTGTATCAGCCGGCAGATACGTGTCCACGCGATCTGCCGGCTGGCGCACAATATCACGCGACGGTGTCGCCGCTGATGTCGGTTGTATGTCTTGGGTCAGTGCGATCTCGTGGATACCAAATATTCATAGTTTTGTTAGGTCTTAAATGCGATCTCGTGGATACCAAATATTCATAGTTTTGTTAGGTCTTAAATAAATTTAAAATAAAATTGCAAATAAATGTCTGTGCATTGTCATATTCTAACACCAGTAATATTTTAATACCGTGGCTACAGAGCAGTGATCTTTTGTAGGAAGGGTCGACCATTTTGAAATGTGTGAAAACAAGTGGATCCAAGAAATTCTGGCATTTCTGTTTTTAATCACTGCTGATTTAAAAATGTATTTAACCCTCCCCTACTTGTCTCACCAGGTAAACTGCCTTCTTCAGGGTAAATGGGGCTAAGCGTTGAGGGACGAGCTACTGCAAATAATATTAAACCACTTGCTATATACCACCTATATATGCCTCTGGAAATAATATTAAACCACTTGCTATATACCACCTATATATGCCTCTGGAGAGTGGCTAAAATGAAACAGGGACTGTTCTCCAATATTTTATGTAGTGTAACCTTGTAAAGAAAAATGTTTATTTACATGAAGAAATGGTGTTAGTGAATTCAAACCCTAAAGGGTAGAAGAAAGAGAAAAGAGCACTTCATGTGTAGATCCTACTTTACAAATAATGTGGAGGAATATAGGGCGAAGTGAGTGCTGAACTGTGGTTATGGATCTACTGCCTAGTTGGGGTGCTAGGAACAGGACCGGTTTCAAGGTGCCATTCAGGCTCTCCGTATATAGAAGCTTAATGTTATATCTCCATCACACAATATCTCGCCAATATCTTACATAAATAATACAATCTTTAATAATTTGAGTCCAAACAATATTTGCCTGCACTGTGACAGCAACAATCCACACATGCATTGTGTGATGTCATTGGATCTCCATCATCAGCTGAGATATCTTACAAGGCAACTTGGCTGAGATAATGGTGTCTCCATAACTCATATATTTCCCTTACTTAGAGGATCAAGAGTTATAATGCAACTTTTGCAAGCAGTAAACAACAATACAATACAGAGTAATGTACCTATAAACCCATATGATGATAAAAAAAAAGCTTGAAAATTGGGGGAGAGTAAGACTTCCCCAGGTGAAGAATGGGTACAGAGAGATAACCTCTCTTTAATCACTTCTTCTGGAGCTACAGGCAGAACAATTAGAGGTTACAGTGGAGACAAAGAAAAATGACATTTATAATTGTAAGAGAAAGAGTAGGAAAAATGGGGGTGGGTGTGGTTATTAAGACATACGTTTTCAGTACCAGTCTTAAAATTCCCCCCACCGACGTTCTGGCATCCAGATCTAGATCCAGTTGGAATATCTGCCAAGTTGGAAAATAATATTAAACCACTTGCTATATACCACCTATATATGCCTCTGGTGAGTGGCTAAAATGAAACAGGGACTGTTCTCCATACATCAGCTTGATCCCCTCAATGGGGACCAGTTCCCCCAATATTTTATGTACTGTAACCTTGTAAAGAAAAATAATGTTTATTTACATGAAGAAATGGTGTTAGTGAATTAAAACCCTAAAGGGTAGAAGAAAGAGAAAAGAGCACTTCATGTGTAGATCCTACTTTACAAATAATATGGAGGAATAAAGGGCGAAGTGAGTGCTGAACTGTGGTTATGGATCTACTGCCTAGTTGGGGTGCTAGGAACAGGACCGGTTTCAAGGTGCAATTCAGGCTCTCCGTATATAGAAGCTTAATGTTATATCTCCATCACACAATATCTCGCCAATATCTTACATAAATAATACGATCTTTAATAATTTGAGTCCAAACAATATTTGCCTGCACTGTGACAGCAACAATCCACACATGCATTGTGTGATGTCATTGGATCTCCATCATCAGCTGAGATATCTTACAAGGCAACTTGGCTGAGATAATGGTGTCTCCATAACTCATATATTTCCCTTACTTAGAGGATCAAGAGTTATAATGCAACTTTTGCAAGCAGTAAACAACAATACAATACAGAGTAATGTACCTATAAACCCATATGATGATAAAAAAAGTTTGAAAATTGGGGGAGAGCAAGACTTCCCCAGGTGAAGAATGGGTACAGAGAGATGACCTCTCTTTAATCACTTCTTCTGGAGCTACAGGCAGAACAATTAGAGGTTACAGTGGAGACAAAGAAAAATGACATTTATAATTGTAAGAGAAAGAGTAGGAAAAATGGGGGTGGGTGTGGTTATTAAGACATACGTTTTCAGTACCAGTCTTAAAATTCCCCCCACCGACGTTCTGGCATCCAGATCTAGATCCAGTTGGAATATCTGCCAAGTTGGAACTTTTTAGACCAGATCTGACCTGGCAGAAATTTCTGCTGCAGTCTTCATTCACGCTTCTGGACACCTGCTGTCTGCCCCCCTGCCTACTTATACCTAAATCTCGATACAGTAGTGTGATTTATTGGATCAAAAACACATCCGTTCAGATTAGGTTAATAACTTCTGCTGTGTGACAATGTACGGATAATGCATATCTTACTGGACCAGTCAAGTCATTTTTGTATGCATATTTGTGATATTATTTAAAGCTGTTCTGTGGTAGCCCTCTGGCTATTGTGGAAGCTACATTTCCCAGCAAGATCCTCTATGGTTGTCTGGGCATACTTGGGCTTGCACATCACTGGTGCAGAGAAACCATTTCACTACTGGGCTCATTACAGAGGGGATACATTTAGTTCAATTTAACTTCTATTGCTATGCAACAGCCCTGCAAGCTAAAAAATAAGAATTACATGAAAGGGTTTCCAGTCCATTGAGATAACACAACACATAAACATGGTTTATTTGTTAATAAGATGCAGCCCTGCAAAAGTACAGAAAGTCTGTCAATTTCTTTTTTTTTTAGCAGATCTGAGGCAGTGAGTTCATGAAACAAAAAGAGTACAATAAAAATTAAACATGGAGAATGACATTAGGCACTGATCTGCACTCAGCATTTTATAGAGCAGGAGCTGAACAAGTTGATATACCGATTCTTTTCTAATATATCTATATATCATTTATGCATTTATATCCCTCACATATCATGTGGAAAAGTCAGGGGGTGGTGCTATCTATCAATCAGTTCCTCCTGCATTGTGTGTCTGATGGGTTCCATTTGAGTTCCTTTCCAGTTCACAGAAGGTTGAGTAGAATGTTTGATAAACCGATTTTACGAATTTATTTTTATAACTTTTTTGCGGTCTGTAAATCTAAAGAGGAGATGGACTATAAGGCTATTAATGTGAGTTTTCTCCAATTTGGGTCATCTGCAAAAACATGAATACTGGGGCACATTTACTTACTGGGTCCTGTCACGATCCCCGAGGTGCGTTGTCCGACGAGGATGAAGTCCGGCTCGATTCACCAAGATCGTGCGCCCGAGATCCTGCATGTGTCAATTCCCTGCTGAGGTCCGCTGGAGTTCACCTTCTTTTTCCCGGTGTATGTAAGTGCATGTCTTGTGACACAATTTGAATTTTAAATTCCGCGCTTAGTCCGAATCAGTCAGGTTGTCTGATTGAATTTTAAATTCCGCGCTTAGTCCGAATCAGTCAGGTTGTCTGATGGCCACACCCCGCCGATTTGTGTCGCATGAAAGTCAGTGCAATTGCGCCAAAATCCGATTGCGTGCACCAAAGACCCCTGTTAAATGCAGTGCAAATCGGAAATTGTCGGGAAACACAACGGAAATGCGGTGTGCGGACCCTTAGTAAATGTGCCCTACTATGTCCGAGATTGCAGACATTTACTATAGTGTCTGTGTATAGTGTCTGTGTATAGTGAAGAGCGCACCAGATTCACGATTTCATGTTCTGCATGAATCTGGAGCCCTGCACTGCTCCGACAGAGTGCGTTTTTGGTGCACCTTTAACATGGGCCGTGCGACACACTTCGGTCGGACTTTGCATGTTAAATCTGGTGCATTGTCCGACTGAGCACAGGAAGCCTATTTCAGTTCATAAATTTGTGCGGCATGAAGAATAATGCAGCCGCGCCACAAAACAGTTGCATGTGACACAAATGTTGTGTGGACATATTTTAAATACCTGTGCATGCAGTTTTCACCTAAAAGAACGTGCACAGTCCGACTGGCACGGCCCTTAGTAAAGGTGTCCCATGGACTCAAAATGTGGGTATTAACTCAGATTTATATTATCATGAGTAGAAATCAAAAACCTATACACCTAGGAAAAACAGACCTATTTCAAACTGTACCTTTACCCTTAAATACTGTATTTGAATCTCAGCTACCTCACCTTTTATGTCTTTACATTTCAATTTGATCAACTCGGCCATCTGATACCATTTGTGGATTTTCTTCTATTTCTGCTTCTTTCTGTAGAGTTCAGTAGATATCTGCTATGTGCAATATCTTTCGATTTACAAGGGTATGCAGCAGGAATCTGTGAGGAAGCTTGCAGCAAGTGCTTAATTACCCTGCAGGAGAAGTAGAACATTACACGTTGCCCATTGCATGGACATACAGATCCTTCAGATCTCCCATAGTGAGAGATGCATTTGTAGCGGCTATTGTGAATACAACAGAGAATTACACATTTCTAGTGGAAAGTGTACTGCAAATATGATAATTCACATGCTGAATACAGATTTCATTTAGTAAGCAATCTAGGATAATGGTGTATTGTGCACATAGTTTACGATTTTTAATTATTTGTCCAGATTCGATTCTTGCATAACGTTCATCTACACTTAACACTTTTTTTTTGTCACCAGTGAACAGCACTGACTCCCACCAGTCCACTGTCCAGCATAGATGCTCCCTGTACCATGCAAGACAAGGAAGCCTGACCCTGGTGGTGTTGTCAGGTACCATTGCAAGTCATCGTTTCATGAGCAATCAAGGATAATGGTGTATTGTACACATTGGGATAGTTTATGGTTTTTAATTAAAATTGTTTAACTTTTATCTTTGCTTAACACTTTTTGTTGCAAAACAATGTTTATTTATATGACAAGCTAAATTGTATTCATTATTTTTAACCGGTTAAGGACCGGGCCCTTTCCTGTTTTTTCATGCCTAATTATTACTACATGCATAAATATATACACTCAGCCTGGTTGTTCCATTATATGTGTACAACTGGAGTGCATTTATAGGAATACAACCAGGCAGAGTGCACGTATATTAGTAAAACCAGGCAGAGTACAACTGAGAAGAGTGCAACTAGGAAGAACGCATACAGTGAAGGGAAAAATTATTTTATCCCTGGCTGATTTTGTAAGTTTGTCCACTGACATGGGCCCACATTTACGGTATTCTGATTTTGCATGTTACTTTCAATGCAAGATGCTTGCACATACATTTATAAAGTGTTGGTGACAAACTCCGGCTCTCTGTGATGGAACACACCCTCCCGCCTGCCTTTCCCATCCCCCTGATCACTTATCTCCTCGTAGCTTGTACTTTGTAGCCTCTCTCTCTGCTCACCATGTGCTGGCAGGATGTAATCAGTGAGAGTCTCTAAAATCCGGGCTCCACCATCTCATACAGAAATCCAAGATGTCCGCCACCCGACCCTAAGTGAGAAGTTACTGGGTCGTGTCTAGGAGAAACTGAAATTGTGTACAGCAGGACTGATAGAGACAGGTTGGACTTATATCTGTGAAATGCTGCATTTTTGTTAATAACATGCAGCAGGACTGATAGAGACAGGTTGGACTTATATCTGTGAAATGCTGCATTTTTGTTAATAACATCCATAAAGTTTATGACATTATACATGCTGTTGAAGGCAGGGTCAGTGAGCTGGAAGACCGCCTACCACCAGTCACCCGTGACCTACAGAGAGTGATTAATAATGTGTCTATGTTCTATGGACAAATTTGAATTTTTTGAAGTTTGGTTCTGGGAAAAGTTTGGTGATGGTGTTTTATATCCTCTATTTGCAATTGAGTAAGTACACAGGGTCCCCAATAGATCCCACCAGGGGGAGCCCCCAGACCAGTTTTGATGAAACTATTACACTACTGGAATAGAGACAGCATCCGGCATCATTCCAGAGATCATGAGGATCTGGCTATTGGGAATTGGAAGACCGTCTTTTTCCCAGATCTTTCGACAGGCGTCCAGAAACGGAGGACACAGTTTCTGGACATTACATGGTGATTGCACAATCTTCATTAACCACACGCCATGCTGCATTTTTGTGTAATAGCTTTTGTTTGGAGACGCACATTTTTTTGAATCCCCAAATGATGCGGTCCACTGGCTGGATACTCAATAGTGTGTGGGTAGCCACATATCATCAATTAACCAGCTTGAAGCACTCAAGAGGTCAGCGTGCTAGTTTCAAAAAGGTTCCCTTTGAATGTTTTAACTCCCTGATAGATTCTGACGCCCGCTTTGTGTGTTTATACTGCTCTATTTATAGGATCCCCATAATTTTAGTAGATGTATACGTCCCTTTAACTGTAAAGGAATTACAAAAAGCAATTGCGTATGTAGGGGTGTCTTCCCAGGTTCCGGTCCTATCTGTGGGGGTTTACAATAATTATTTGTCACCTATCTTGGATGAGTTCAGTGCAAGAGGGGGCCTCCCTCCAAAGCACCACAAGTCTGGCTAGATGCATTGCAGAGGTGGTCTGACATATGGCGTCGTGTGATATCACATTACCTCAACCAGGAAGAATGGAGGATGGGCGTCGTGTGATATCACATTACCTCAACCAGGAAGAATGGAGGATGGCCAGGACACACAGAGTTATAGCAGTTAGGGCAACATTAGCACAGCAGGGACATTGAGGTTTGGGCAAAGGGGCATGACATGGATAAATTATGCCTCCCGGACCACTTGACATCACGCTATGGCTGCTACAGTGATTATGCCTCCCGGACCACTTGACATCACGCTATGGCTGCTACAGTGGTAGTTACGCCACTGGATAGGAGAAAAGGATTACTATCCAGTGGCGTAACTATCACTGTCTTCCTGACAAATATCAAAAGAAAAAGAGAAAAAGCCAGCTCACCAGTAGTTCCTCTCTTGCAGACCTCCAAGGTGCACGGGTAAACGTGTAAGCCCACACGAGCATAGGAAACTCAAATAGATAAAAGTTCCAGCATGCAGGACGCACTGTGTGATCCTCTGCCCCTGGAGCCGGTGAAGCCTCACCTACCTTCCCTCAAACCAGCGGCAGTCACCAGACTGGGGGCAGGCAAGGACGGGCGCACGCTCTATGAAATGCCGGACCCTTTACTGTGTCACCGACGGAGATTGTGCCTTTTTGATTGTCTTGTTCTGGCCCAGTGCGTATTAGGATTTATTTGTGACCCTCGATTTCCCTGTGACTTTGCTCCATGTGCCCAGCCCCTGACCTTCTTCCTTGTTCTTACTCCGGTCCTTTGCGCCTGTCATAGTAGCCCCAGAATTGATCACGACTCAGTATCAGCACTTACGAGTCTGTTACTCGCCTGTGGAGCGGACCCGGTTGTATCCCACTGCAGATGTCCAACTCGTTTGCGACAGCTCTGGTGAAAACCAGGATCAATACCAGAACTGACAATAATTTGACCCAGAATAGATTTGAATGTCTAAATATTTAGACTTACCGGTTAAAACCCGCGATTGGTGCTATCACATCAATGGGGTGTTATCGAGTTGATGATTAACACCCAGGGCACTGCCATCCTGTAAAGATGGTCACTCCCCGTTGACTAATGAGGAAGAGCGGATCAGTCGCCATGGACAGCTGCATCTCTAAGACCCGAGGCTTTGTATCGTTTTTTCACACACTCTTACAATGTGCGATTTGACACCTTTTAATGAATGAGGTCGAGAAAATCCCCCATATACGGCCATACTGTAGTATGGCAATATATGGTAGGATCGATCAGGCAAGCCTAAGGTTTAACGTACCCTAGGTGGTCTGAAAAAAATAGTAAAAGTAAAAAATAAAAAAAGTTTAAAAAAAATTATTTAAAAAACGAAAAAATTCAAACACACCCCTTTCCCTGAAACTGATTATAAATAAAATAAACAGTAAAAATATAAAAAACATTGAGGTCGAAAATGCCCCAATCTATCAAAATATAATCAAAAAAAACATTTTCACTGCAATGTAACCCGAACGGAAATAGAACCCAAAGTAAAAAATGCACCATTTTGACATTTTGAAAAAATTAAAAAAATGCTATAAAAATGATCAAAAGGTGCACCAGTCTGAAACTGATTAGCATTGAAAACACCCATGCAAAAAAGTTGCACGAAATTAACCCACACACAGCTCCAAACACCAAAGTAAAAAAAGTCATGGCCGCAGAAGAAAATAAAACATAATTTTTTTAACAGAAGGTTTTAATTTGTAAATGTATGAGAAAACATTATAAAGACCCAATACAAATTTGGTATCCCCGCAATCGTACCGACCCACAAGACAAAGAATAGAGTAGGACATGTCATTTGAGTGGTCCACCTAGTAAAGGCAAAAAATCACGGCCCACAAGAGGAAAACGACGCAAAATGCGTTTGTTTCACCATTTGAATGCAAATGTGATTTTTCTTTGTGCCGCATTCCCAGTACATGGCATTTAATTTCAAGAACGTCAATATGAAGTTGCAATTTTGGTATTTATGCAGAAAAACGCCATCACTGAGTCTTTACATAGAAAATAAAAAAAGTATGGTTTGAAGGTAGAAGTGAAAAAGGAAATGAAAAAGCAAAAAAAGTGGCCAGGTCGTTAGGGGTTTGAAAAAATTTCATCCAATGATACTAAGTTGATTTAAGTATTTGTGAGCCTGCCGGGTGAGGTGGGGTAATCAAATTTTTTTATGTTACCAGCAATGATATGTAACTGCCATCACTGCCACATTACCTCACTGAGATGGGTCTCCCCACCAATCTAGGCCAATCAGGGGCCGGTTATAGCGGGGCTCCCGGGGCTCGAGCCCCGGGCCCCTCACCCATCTTGCCCCCCCAAGGGGCCCCCACAGATCGCGACACGGCCTTCCTTCTTACGCCACCTGCCTGGCCGTCCGCCCGAACCTCCCCGCACAAACAAGCTTACCGCCATCCCCGCCCGCCCCTTCCGGGTATTGGACGAGCCGTCCGCCCATGGCACAGGTACCGCCTCCCCGCAAGACCATACTGCGCATGCCCGGACCCCTACCCGCTCCAACCCCAGTTCGGCTCCCTCTCCCGCCCGAAAAAAGCAGCCGTCTCCGCTCTCCCCCCCCCCACGCTACGAACAGAAGCTGCGCTCCGCTCCTCCCCCTCGCCGCCAAAGAAGCGCCGTTCCTCCGGTTCGCCCCCCGCCCGCGGAACAAGAAAAGCTGTCCTCCGCTCCACCCCCTAGCAGCCAGCACCAATCGCCGTCCTCCGCAAACCCCCGCAGACACAGCCGTCCCCGCTCCCCCCGCCCGAAGAGAAGAAACAGCGTCCCCGATCGCCCCAGCCCGAAGAAGAAACAGCCGCCCACCCCCGCCCCGAAGAAAGCAGCTTGTGCTCCGTTCCCCCCCACCCCCGCCTGGAAGCCCAGAGAGACCCGGAACGCAGCCCACCCCTTCCCCCCCCCAGAATCTTCTCCCCCGCCCTCACTCCCCCCCTACCCCCACCCTCCCCCTAATCTCCGCCCCCCCCCATCTTATCTCCTCCACCCCTCCGCCCGCCCCCCCCCCCCCTCCCTCACACCGCCGCACTTCATCTGTTTCCCTCCCCCCTCTCTGCCCTACAAACCTACTACCCCTACCCATCCGCCCCCACTTCATTCAAACCACTACCCTGCCCCAGAAGAAGAGCTGTAATCCGGGTTCCCCTCCCCCCGCCAGAAGAAGCAGCTGTCCTCCGGGTCCCCCCCCCCCACCACCGAGACAGAGCTGTCCTCCGCGATCCCCACCCCTGACCGAAGAAGCAGTGTACTCCGCGATCCCCCCCCCCCCGGAAGAGGACAGCCGTCTCTCCGACCAAACCCCCCTCCTGTCGGATAGAGCAAAACCGACCAGACCCCCGAATACCCAGCCTGGAGCCACAGCCGGTCAACATAAAAGGGTAGTATATACCATTAACTACAAAATGTATTTATGTGATATTTGGGGTATTTGATTGTGTTTATATATGTCATATACCGTATATATACTGCTGTGTATATTACGGTATATTGTGTGTAGACTGTATTATATGTGTAATGGTGTATTAGTGTATTACTGTATATAGTGTTTATGGTGTATATATGTGTATATATGCATCGACTGGTATTATAATGTTTATATTACGTGTATAGTGGATATATGCATCTACTGGGTATATAAGGTGTATATATTGTGTATATGTGTATATATGCATCACTGTGTAGCTAATGTGTATATACTGGTATATGTGTATATATGCATCTACTGTGCTATAATGTGTAGATACGCTTTATATGTGTATATATGCATCTACTGTGTATATAATGTGTAATTACTGTGTATATGTGTAATATATGCATCTACTGTGGATAGAATGTGTATCTACTGTGTATTTGTGTAATATGCCATCTCTGTGTATATAAGTGGATATATATGTGTATATGTGTATATAGGCATCTACTGTGTATATACGTTGATATATGCATCTACCGGTATCTAAATGTGTATATATGAATATACTGTGTATATAATGGTATATAGGCATTATGTGCATATAATGTGTATTTACTGTGTATATATGTGTATATATGCTCTACTGTGCATATAATGTGTTTTATACTGTGTCTATGTGTATATATGCATCTACTGTGTTATCATGTGTATATACTGTGTATAGGGTATATGCATTCTACTGTATCATACGGTGTATATGTGTCTTAAATGCATCTACTGTATATCTAATTGTATTATTACTGTGTATATGTGTATATTGCAATCTACTGTGTATATATTAATGTGTAATACTGTGTATATGTGTATAGCTTTCCTACTGTATATCTACTGATGTATATGGTATACATGCATCTCTGTGTATTATCATGTGTATATACGTATTTATATGTATATAAGTGGATAGTTGCATATACTGTCTTTTACCCGCATATATTGTATCGCATATAATGTGCACATTAAATAATATGATTATGTGGATATGCTGTGTATGTGATAGTATGGATATGCTTGTGTACTGAATGTGGGTGTGTGTAGTTCCCGTAGGTGTCGTGAAATGCGTATATAATGAATGTGTGTGTATTTGCTGTATGTGGTGATTTTCTGTGAGTATATGGTGTTTTAACTTGATGGATGTGTCTATATGGTCAGGTATATGTGTGTGATGTATATATACCGTCTGTGGGGATTACTTTATAGGTGTGTTACTCTGTGTATTAAGTGTTATAAATGTATAGTGGATAAATAAATGTGTGTGTATACTTGTATCTATATGGTTGCAAGATACCAGCTGTAGAAACTATATGTGTGTAATATATCAATGTTTAAAATGTGGTGTAATTGTATAAACTGCAGGACTGGGTGCTGGTGCGGGCTGGTGGGTGGTGTATGTTAAATGGGACTGCATATATGGGTAGGGGTGAGGTTTATATAAAGAGTGTTTACTGGGGGGTCTAGGGGCTGTGTATCGTGTTACTGGGGTTTGAGGCGGCTGTATGTTAGCTGTGTTACTGTGGGTGAGGCGGCTTGTCTTGTGGTATAGCTGTGTTACTGGGGATTGAGGCGGCTGTTGTAGCTGTGTTGACTGGGGAGTGAGCGGCGGATGTAGCCGTGGTTATGGGGGCGAGGCGGTGTATGTAGCTGTGTACTGGGGCGAGGCGGCTGTCTGTAGTAGCTGTGTTACTGGGGGCGGGGGCTGTATGCTAGAGCTGTTGTTACGGGGGGCGAGTGGCGGCTGTTGTAGCTGTGTACTGGGGGGAGCGGCTGTACGTAGCTGTGTTACTAGGGGCGAGCGAGGAGGGGCTGTATTGGTAGATTGTGTTCCCGGGATGCGGGGAGGCTGTATGTAGCTGTCGTTACTTGGGGGGGTGGGCGGGGGGCTGTTATGTAGCTGTGGTGATGGGGGCGAGGCGGCTTGGCTGTGTATAGTGTGGTACTGGGAGAGAGGAGGCGATGTAGCGTGTTACTGCGGACGAGGCGGCTGTAGTAGCCTGTGTACAGGGGATGAGGCGGGCTGTTGTTGTATGTAGCTGTGTTCTGGGGGGAGGGGCTGTGGATAGCTGTGTCTATGGGGATGGGATGCGGGGGCTGTATGTAGTGGGTTACAGGGATGAGGCAGCTTATGTAGCGGTTTTATGGGGACGAAGGCGGTGGCTGTATGTAGCGGTATACGGGGTTTGAGGCGGGGTGTATGGAGCGGATACGGGTGGAGGCGTATGTAGCTTGTACTGGGGGCAGTCGGCTGTAGAGTACTGTTAATGGGTGCGAGGCGGAGATGTATGAGGATGTGTACTGGGGGAGAGGACGGACGGTAGGCGTAGCTGTGTTATGGGGGCAGAAGCGGCTGTGTATCAGCCTGTGTTACTGGGGACGAGCGGGCTGTAGAGCGGTTACTGGGAAGAGTAGCTGGATTGGCGGTTTACTGGGGGCGAGGTGGGGTGCTGTTGTAGCCTGTGTTACTGGGGGCGAGGGGCGTGTAGTGTGATGGGAGGCTGTGGTTACGTTGGGGCGAGCGGGTGTGTGAGTGGTGTACTGGGGCGAGGCGGCTGTATGTAGACGTGTTACTAGGGATGAGGCGGATGTATGTAGTGTGTTACTGGGAGCGAGGGGACTGTATGTAGGCTGTGTTACTGGGGCGTGCGGTGTGTGATGTAGCTGTGTTACTGGGGGAGAGGGGGCTGTATGTAGCGTGTGTGTGTGGTACTGCGGGGGATAGTGGATAGTGAGCAGGGGGATGAGTATTGCACGCTGCACTCATGTGGGGCCTCCACCAGATTTTGCGCCCAGGGGCCCCCACCACCCTTAATCCGGCCCTGTAGCACATGCAGGAGCAATGCAACCAACTGACTACACGCAAACATAGATGATGACCACATGACCTGTCCAGTAAGGTGCAAGAAGGTTTAGTGGACCAGTAGCCATCTTCTGTTCTGTGTATCCTCACACGGACAAAGTCCACAGATGATTAAAGGTCAGTAGCATTTAATTCTCATTATAGTCTATGTCCTCACATTTCGTGCTATTCTGGAATAGCTCTTTTAGTCCCCCCCCCTCTAACCATGAAAAACCGGCAGCTACCATCAAAGAGCTGGGGTCACTCACGGGCACCTGGGTTCTGGTGTCGTAAAACTGTTGCTCTGTGCGCTGCAGGGTGCGGCAGATGACCCGAAGATAGAGAGCAGGAGCCTTGGCTTCACTGAGCAATGAGTGAGATTACTGATTCTTTTATTTTTTATTGCCACATTAGTCCATGGGGAGTGAGGGGGGGTCCACACTGCATATAGTTGATCCATAGGGGTTGAGGGGGGCTGCTATAATCAGCATTTAATTTATGTGGGGGAGTGAGTGTGGTATAATTAATCCATGGCAATGTTATAATTGATTAATGGGAGGGCAGCTTGCGGATTCTACTCCTTGTATCTTGTCTGCAGAGGATTCCCATATAGCAGACATCGGGAAGGGAATCCTTCTGGAGATGTGTCGGTTAGTGCAGAGCAGGACCACGTCATCAGGTTAATCTCACCATTGTCCAATATGGTTCCTCTACATCAGGGTTCCCAGAACAAATGCTCTATTATTCAATTAACCCCTTCCGTACATTTGACGTATATTACTGCATGGGGGAGGTGCGTTCCCGCAAAATGCAGTAAAGACGTCAAGCTTCTGGCGCAGGCTCCTGAACGGAGCCGGCGACAGAGCTGCGGGTGTCGGCTATATATTATAGCCGACACCTCCTTAACACCGCGATCGGAGATTTCTCCGATCGCGGGGTGTTAACCATTAACACGCCGCTGTGCGCGTGACCGCGGGTGTCAGGCGGCATTTAGCTGGAATCGGACCCCCCCGTAAGCGTGATCGATGATCGCAGCCCGGGATGCACGTGCCCGGGGCCGCGAGTTCTTTTCGCGGAGCGGTCCGTGCCTTCTGGCAGGACCCGGCTGGGACACATGAGAATGTGCAGCATGCTCAGTGGGCACAAATACAGTGTAATACATTGTATAACTGTATTAGGTGAAGAATAGCTTGAACAAGTGATCAGTGGATCACTTGGTCAAGCTAACTGTAAAAGTAAAGAAAAAAGTAAAAAACACGACCTTATATACTCGAGTAAAGCCTAGTAGTTTTGCAGCAACAAAATTTGTGCTCAAAAACCTAACTCGGCTTATACTCGAGTCAACTAAACATAAAGACAAAATTCACCTTTCTGACATCTCACGTAGGTCCTCTTCTGTCTGAGACATCTGAGACTAAGAGGAACTACAGGGACGTTGGGAAAGATGAGTACATGTGTTATTTTTTCACTACTACAGGGGCTGGGCGCGTATGCTACAGGGGCTGGGCAGCTGTATGGCTACAGGGGCTGGGCAGGCTGTATGTACAGGGGCTGGGCAGGGCTGATGCTACAGGGGCTGGGCAGGCTATGCCTACAGGGGCTGGAGCGTTGCTAAGGTTGGCAGCTGTATGCTACAGGGGCTTGAAGACTATATACTGGAGGCTGTAACAATGCATTTCCCACCCTCGGCTTATGACTCGAGTCAAAGGTTTTCCAGTTTTTGTGTTGAAAAAGGGATCTCGGCTTATACTCGGGTTGGCTTATACTCGAGTATATACGGTAATTCAACACACTTTTGAATAAAAAGATTAATTAATAAAAGTTAAGTCCTAAACAGAAAATTCCTATACACATTAATCAAGTGAAAAAACTGAAAATCACCAAAATACCCACATATATTGGTATCGCGCGTCCGTAACAATCTGTACAATAAGTACAGAAACATTATTGGCACCGTAGAGTGAACGCCGTAAAAAATAAACGCAAAAAAACTCGCCGAAAATGTAAATTTTCATAAATCCCTTCACAAAATGTTCAAAAAGTGATATAAAAAAAAGTTATGTGCACCAAATGGTACGATGAAAAACAACTCAACACGTAAAAATAAGCTCTAACACTAGCACGTCAACCAAAAATATTAAAGTTATATCTGAAAAGATGGCGATGCAAAAAACAAATGAGATTTTCTTATATTCGTTTTTTTCCTGTTAAATATTATAAAAAATATACAAATGAGGTATCACCGTAATCGTTAGTGATCTAGAGAATAAATTTATAGTATTTTTGTGTGTACGGTATGTACGACCCCAAAATATAAAAAAAAAAGAACCCAAAATGACAATTTTTTTCCTCCATACATTAAAGAGTTAATAAATCTCATCAAAAAGCTACGGCCCATAAAATGAAGTATTTGAAAGGGCATCTCATGTCGCAAAAATAGCCCTTATATGTCCAATGCCAAAAAAATAAAGATGTATAGCCATTATAAAGGGACAACTCATAATTGCTGGAAAGGCGCAGCTCCCCGCCATGCCCTGGCGTGTGCCCATAGAGCAGGTTACCACACATATGGGGTATGGTATACACGGGAGGGATTGGGGAGATTCAATTTTGTGGAGGTTGGTATTTTATCCACTGAGAAATTTGTACATTTTATGAAAAAAACCATTAATTTAGTAAAAAAATAAATAAATTCAAAAATTGCATCCGTTTGTTTTAACCCCTGTAAACAATTAAAGGGTTAAACAAACCTCATAAAAGTTATTTTGTACGTTGAGGGGTGTGTAGTTCTTTGTAATGGGGTAATTGGGGTTTTTACTTTATTTAGGCCTCTCAAAGTGACTTCAAACCTGAGAGGGTCCCTCAATAGCAGGATTTTGCTTTTTATGAAAATGTGAAAAATTGCACCTAACGTTCAAAGCCCAAACAGCTTACAAAAATGAGAGTAGTTATAAAAAACCATGGAGGTATAAAGTAGACATTTGGTGAATGTTAGTTATTTAAATTTTCTGGGTTTGATTCATGTGTGGAAAAAGTAGAACATTTTGAATTCAAAATTGGAATTTTCCCAATTTTCACCAAAAATCTGATTTTCTGCTAAATAATGCAAAACATCACCAAAATTTGTAACTAACATGAAGTACAATGTGTCCACGAGGAAAACAATTTCAAAATCACTTGGATATGTTTAAAGACGTTCCAAAGTTATAACACTTAGTTGACACAGGGCGATTGAAAAAATGGGCCGTGTGTCAGGAGGTGAAAAGTGGCTTCAGCGTTAAGGGGTTAAATAATTTTTTGGCCAGCCTAGGGTTTGAATCAGAACCTATCAAGGACCAGGACAGAGCCTTACCATAGATTTGTCGTATTGGCTTTATTATTTTTATGGGAGGATTTTATGTAACCAAGAGCTTCACAGTTACACTGTGAACAGGTCTTAATTATAGTAGATAGAGAGGGATCTTTTCAGAGACTCTTAGTTCACACATTATTATTTATTATTTAGTAATATAACTACAGTTAAATGTATAAGACCAAAAAAACGCTCATTCAGGTGTGTCTGCTGCGCATTTAAAAAAACGGACGTGATGTCTGTGTTCAGTCCATATTGTGTTATATGTGGAGGGGGCCGCATATAATGAATAGGGGTTAGGAGGGGGACACATATAATGATAGGGATGAGAGGGGGCGCATATAATACATGGGTGGTGAGGAGGGGGCTGTATATAATACATGGGGGGAGGGGGGCTGCATATAATGGGCAGTGAGGAGGATGCATATAATCCATATGAGAGAGGGGGGCTGCTTATAATTAATCTATGGGTGGAGGGGGCCTGGGCAGTAGATAATTAATCATGGAGGAGGGGAGGAGATGCATATAATCCATGGGGGGTGTGAGGGGCTGCATACAATAAATCCATGGGGTGCTTGTTATCAATGGGGGGGGGTATTGTCTGCATATTATCCAGGGGGGGCAGAGCTGTAACTGATTATTCGATGGGAGGAGGGTAAGGCGGCTGTAATAATTAAAAATGGGATGAGGAGGCTTACATAATGAATTTATGGGGCGGGGGTGTTGCATATAATTTATCCATGCGCTACGGAGTTACTGCAAAGGGGCCCACTAAGGCTTCGGCCCGAGGATCTACTGGTACCCACAGCCGCCCCTGCACCAACGTCTTGTGAATTTTGTGAAGATAGTGTGTTGTTGTTATTCCATACTCTGTCAGCATATTACTGCAGACTCAATGGGGCAATTTATCAAGTGTCTGAAGTCAGAATATTTCTAGTTGCCTGGCACAATCACGCTCAGCTCATTTTATCAGTGCTCATGAATATTTTAAAGGGAAGCTGTGATTGGTTGCCATGGGCAACTAGAAATATACTGACTTTCAGACACTTGATAAATCTGCCCCAATGTTGGGAATCCCATGTGCATGGTGGATATGGAGATGTAATTGTTGAAAAAAAATGTAAATGTGTACAAAAACGTTGGAAAAGGGGATATTTCCAAAATACATATCAGATCCCAAATTGTAAATAAAAAATTGTATGAAATATTTTTTTAAAGGCTATTCAATGTTACCAAATTCAACACTCCACCTCCTCCTGTGCAGGTGCAGGACCACGCTTTGCTGTAACAGTTTGACAATTTTTAGGCAGACAATTTCTTAGACGATGGATTGGAAGAAGAGGCGACATTGAGTGACCAACTCGTTCTCCTGACTTCTCACTACAAAACCAATGTCAGGATCAGTGGATCCTCTGGACCACCACGGGAGATGGAACTAGCCGTCACCTGGGACCTGGGACCTCTCTTAGGCTGTGAGGCACAAAGATCCGGCAGGGGACACAGGAAGAGGCAGGATTCTTAAAGGTGAGGTGTTCAACCAGTGCACCAATTAGCGGTGCGCTGGCCCTTTAAATTTTAGGCAGGAGCCGCGTGCGCGCCCTGGGAGGCGGGGACGCGCGCACACGGCAGTCTGGGGAAGAGCAAGAGCCGGGAGAGGTGAGGAGACCGAGCTGCAGCGGGGGCACACAGAGGAGCGTGGGAGCACCCGTGACAACCAACCACACTCAATGATCTTCAACAAAGAATCATGGAAGAAGCTCCACTTCTTGAGCCTCAAATTATCATAAAAGCTGTAAAAAACAGGATATTGTCAGGTTCAACTAGGTGCACAGTTCAAATAGTTCTAATGTAGAGCATACAATATTTGAAAACTTTGTTGTCAATGAGAAAAATCCCCATCTTTAGAGGCAGGGCCAGCTCCTGGTTTCAATAGGCTCTTGGGCGACAGAGCCTCAGCGGGCCCAACAAGGGGACCAGCAGCCTGGCACGGGAAGACAATGAAAAGGTAACAGCCCACCGAGTTGGTTGACTCTCTCTACTTGCCCGTTAGTCTGAGAATGTTATGCGGGGGAGAAGTCCAGCTTGACCTGCAATTGATTGCAGAGGGAACGCCAGAATCTGGAACAAACTGGACCCCATGGTCCGAGACAATGTGCAGAGGGAGTTCATGTACCCGGAAGATATGGATGGAAGAACAGATGGCCACACGACGAGCTGACGGCAGATCTCAGCGGAACAAATATGAACATTTTGGAGACACGGTCAGCTACCCACACATGAGTGAATTTCCAGTGTGTAGATCCTATAAGTCTCATGGCCACGTGAGTCACAGGCAGCTAGATAACGGCAACAGAGACCAGCAGGTTATTAGGTGAGATGGCTTGTTAAGCACAGGAGGTGTAGGAACCCAAATTCCTACACATCTTTGACCAGGTCTGGCACCAATAGTATGAGAAATGAGGGCTACTGATCTCTGCACACTAGATGCCCAGCCCCTTGAGAGCAATGTCCCCAAGTCATTGGGCACATTTACTTACACCCGTCCTGTCGCGATCCCTGATCCGGACTGTCTGACGAGGATGAAGTCTGGCGCGATTCACCAAGAACTTGCGCTTGGATCCTGACATGTTCCCTTCCCCATTGAGTTCCGCCGGAGTTCACCTTCTTCTTCCGTGTATGTGAGTGCTGTCCTGCAACACAATTTGGATGTTAATCTCGCGCGTTGTCCAAATCCATCTGATATAGGCCGACATAGCCGCATCTCAGGCACGTAGATGGTATACCTGACCTCGTGGAGGCATGTGCCGTAGCAGCTCTACAGACATTTTGTAGGGCCTGTCCGGGGCAGAGTCTCTGCTGTTTCGTCAGCACATATCAGAGTTCCATATAAACGCACGAAGACCCACCAACGGCTTGGAAGACTCAAAGAAGACCTTGCGGACACTGGTCGAAGAGCCCTATGTCAACGAGACTGGCACACAGGACTCCAGCGAGAACCTCCCCAGTCTGCCATTTGTGGACAGGAGCGTGTAACCCCGTATGCCAATAGAACGGAGGATTTGTAACGGGGAATCCATAAAGACAGTCTCTCTTTATGCAAGGGCACACTTGCAGACACTGACAGACAAGATGACCAGGGACCTCTCCAGACGTGACCACAGGAAATGTTGCAGGGAGACCAGAGCAGCATCCACAAAATCCCTGTAGAACCGTAATCAGGAAGGCCAAGACTGAACGGATCACTAGTTCCAAAGCTGGAAGAACTGGAAGATGCAGACGTGGGAAGGTTTACTCTCGCCTAGGGATGCTAGGTGTGAATGACCTGTAGCTGAGGACGCACTGGACGTGACTGGAGGAAGTGTTCCGGCTGGCACGTTGATGCAGAGATTTCCCTGTCTACGTCTGGAGCACTCTTGGGGTGATAGCCGGGGTTTACCCACCTGCATGGGCTTTTCAGTAGTAAATGACCACAATATCTTTTCCGTAAGCAGGTTGGACATAAGTCTTTCCAGGAGGAAGTTGCCGCAGATCCCTGAGCAGCAAGAATCAGGACTCTTCAGGACGGATAACTGCCACAGAGCCAGTTCTCCCCCGACAACCGGAGCCACAGAGAGAGCATCGCCTTAACATTCTCTCAGCAGGGCGGAATCGATCATGAAATTGAAGCATGAAAGAAAGGAAACCATAGCCTGTTGCGGATTGAGGCGCTAAGAATTTGGAGCTACAGAAGTTTTACTCCTCCTAGGGATGCTGGTGAATGACTTACTGGATGCTGAGGACGCTCTGGACATGACCGGAGGAAGCATTCCAGGTGGCACGTAGATGCAGGAATTTCCCTGTTTATGTCTGGAGCGCTCCTGGGGTGATAACCAGGTTTACCCACCTGCTGGGCTTTTCAGTAGCAGACGTGGGAGACGGCAGAGGTGACCTCTGGAAACTGGAGCCAGACAGGAAAAACGTTGGACTCTGGGTTGTTTACTCACCCATGCTCTTCCTTGCGTTTACAGAAGCGATGTTTATTCCGAGTGGCCAAGGAATATATACCATTCAGGGTAGACGCACAGGTCCCATCAGTCGGAGCTGTCTTTGATCTGACTAGACAGTCCCTTTTTAAATGTGGCGACCAAGGCTTCTTTCTTCTAGGAAAGTTCAGAAGCCAGAGTATGGAATTGCACTGCATAGTCACCCACAGAGAGTCCCCTTGGCACAAGGTCAGAATGGCAGTCTCAGTAGAAGAAGCCCGGGCTGGTTTCTCGAAGACGGTCCGTAGTTCAGCAAGGAAAGTGGTAGAGTCAGCTGTGACTGGATCTACTTTGTCCCAGAGGAGTGGCCCTGTCAGGCTTTCCCGAGAGAGAGACTGAGCTTGAAGCCACTCTCCAACGTTCAGTTACGAATTGTGTAGCGTTAGTTCAATATGCAGGAGCACTGGGTAATAAAGCATCTGCACAATCTTCCCATCTCCATCATATTTGGAAGCATAGAGAGCCCCGGCCTAGGTTCTGTGAAGCTAGACAACCCAGGCTAGCACCTTGTACAGCATCCGCTGGTATGCCGTGCCACCATGGTGAGGAGATCAGCGTCCAGACTCTGTACTTGACAGGATCCATGGCCGGATCTTCTGTTAGGATCTAGGTAGTGGTCATCTGGTGCCACCACTATGGTGTAAGCTGGCACCGACAGCGGAGTCTAAGTGGTCCCACCCCCGCAAGCGGGATGGACTTTCTGCTGCAGGGTACCATCAGGTCCCTTCACAGGCGCGACTTTGACCACGGTGGTGGCCAAGGCTGGTACAAAGTCATGAGGCAGAATTGTGGTCAGGGAGTCAAGATAGGGAAGTAGGCAACAGGAACCACAGGATGGCTCGGGAACCACAGGGACGAATCATCACCAGAGCTAGACACAGGACAACTGGATGCTGGACTTGACGGCAAGGATAGCAGGACTCGGCTGATGGCAGGACCTCAGCTGGATGGCTGGGATCACCGGACTGCCACATAATACAGACCAACACGGGAGCACAGACCCCCACAGGCATGGGAATACAGATTCGGAGGAACACTGAAGTACAGACACACAGAGGATCTGGGAATGTTTGTAACACTAGGAAACACAGGAGGCTTTCACTCATGGAAATTACTTGAAGATCCGTAAGTGAGTGAAGAGGAGTGCCAGATTATAAGGGCAAGCCGGATTACCAGCGCCATTAGGGGAACGCTGGCCCTTAATCCAGAAGAGACGGCGCGCGCGCCCTAGAGCAGCGCCGCTAGAGCACGGGAATCGGTCATGGACGTTAGTCAGAGGACGGGGTAGGCATATAGCGGAGCAGGGGTGGCACCCCGCAAACGCGACATGGATCGCGGGGGCACCCGTGACACTTTGCTGCTCGTTTCCAAATGCAAGCACTAAAGTCTAAATGCATCAGTGTTCACAGGGCAGAGATGGCCTGACCTGACAAGTAGTGACACCTAGGAACTATACATTGTGGGGTAGAAGATTCTTAAAGGTGTGTGGAATGTGGTCATGGTGTGATGGGTCAAACTTTATGCTTTTCTCCCCTGTTGGGGGATTAAAAACTGAACATTTCCCTTGGGTCTCGATCTTTTTACACTAAGCCCTCTTTCAGTCACAGGAGTTGGCACTTGATTTCATCATCATCATCATCATCATTGTAGATGTCCTGCCATGGTCCACAGTACATTAGTGACTGCTCATGACCTGTGCTGAGATGTCCTTGCTGTTTGATAGGTGTGAGTGGAGCATTTTGAAGACAGTCACTATTCGCAATGTAATACCAATGTCTCAATTTTATCTGGCACTCATTCGAGAGCACTATTGTGGCCTACAAGCATGGCCACCTGCCTGGGCATGTTGAGACTCTCGCCTCAGGCGGCGCCCACCTGCTGGACGAGGGGGCGTCGTCTTGCCCCCCCCCCCATGCTGCCACCCGCTCATAGCTGCCGCCCCCCAGTCCACCTTTGCTACTACCGGAACGCCTGCGCCCTGCTCCGTCCGCCTGCAGGCCCCTTTCTGTCCCCTGCAGGCCCCTGCTTCCGTGCCCATGCCGGCCCCTGCTTCCATCCGCCTGCCCGCCCCTGCTTCCGTCCGCTCTCCGCCCCTGCTTCCATCCGCCTCCGCGCCCTGCTTCCGTCCGCCTGCCCGCCCTGCTTCCGTCTGCTTGATCACCCTGCAGTCCATGCCGCCGCCCAGGCCGGCACATCACCCTGCATGCCGGCTGACACATTCCCTCGCCAGCCGCACATCCGTTACCCGCCGGTGCCGGCCCCAACATCCCCCTCCCAAAGTGCAGGCTGCCCCACCTGTCCCGTCCGGGCTCGCTCTGCTCCTCCGCTCCCTCCATCCCGCTCCGCCCGTCACCCCCTCTCCTCCCCTTCCTACCCCCCTCCCCTTTTCCCTGGCCCCCCCCCCCGACCCAGGTGCACCCCCCCTCCGATCCAGTGAGTGGAGGACAAGCAGAAGCTTTATGAAAAAAAAGAAAATGTAAGTTTCCATAGTGTATTGTTGTATGTGATAGTGTATCTGTTTTGATTTGTATATGATGTGTTATGTTATGTGTATGTGTTGTGATGTGTGTATTGTATGGGCGTGTATATGATGTGTATATGATGTATATGTATGTGTGCGGTGTATTGATGTGTATATGTAGTGATGTGTATATGCAGTGTATATGTGTGTTTGATGTGTATTGTTGCTGTGTTTGTTTTTTTGTATGTGGATGTTAGTATGTCGGATGTGTATATGTGTATATGACCATTGGGCAGGAGGTCTGTCTGTACTAGGGGATGTCTGCAAGTTTGGTGTCCTTAAGTCGTGGACCGCCTGTTAATATCAGTGTTTTCATTACCCTAATCTGTGACAGTCATTTATTATCCATAGAAGCACAACGTAGTAGCTAAAAGAACAATTAAGTTTTATTTTACTTTAAAAGAATTATGTGAGCCCATTGTAATGCTTAATTTTACTGTTTTATGTTTTTAATGTATAGTCTGGGATATCTATGAAAGTGTTCTAAGCTGGTATATCAATGGGTCCACAAGAGGCAGCATCTAACAACATCAATTTATCATAAATTGTCAACATTTTTCACTAACACTGTATAGTAGTTCCAGAATGATACAATATAATAATGATTTTTTGTAGTCATCAGTATAATTTGAGAATCTAATTAATCTGGTAGTTGTAGGGTGCATTCACACTTAGTGCCCGCATTATTAAAGCCCTGTGCCAGTTTACTGTCTGCCTTGCACATTCTTTTCAGTGCAAATTGGTGCAACTGTATTTATAAAGTGTCCATGACAAATCTCTGCACTGAAATGGGCCTTCTGGTCGAGAATTGTGTGCCCCATTTATCTTGCAGGGTCCAACAAAATGTATTTCACTTTCTTGTTAAGGTGCGCCGAAAAAAGTTGGTGCATTCTGTGGAGCAGTGCAGGGTGCGCCAGATTTATGAAGAACGTGCAACACATTTCATAAATCTGGCACAATCTGCACACTATTCGTGTGACTGAACTCAAACAAAAATGTTATACCCTAACCTCAGGAATGAGAGTTTAGTGGTGTCCGCTCCCTTATGTTGTGATGTGGTTGAGTAAAGGGTAGAAGGACAGTTGTATTCTCTCTCTTCCCAAAATTAATTTTACATGGTTTCATATGCAAGAAGAGCCCCAACGAGATGCTGGTGGCACAGAAATACTACAAGCTACTGTCCAAACTCATAAATGCAGAAAATAGTTATGAATTGCAAGCTAGAAGCCTCTCTCTAGCTTTGGCTACACCACTGGACTGTTGCATTGTGATAAGAATCTGTGTACTGACTTACGTGGAGGATAAGTACCAGGGAACAGATTAAACTGGGCCCATGCAGTTTCAATGAAATTAAATGAGAATTTCCAAGCATTGCACAAGGTGGTGCCTGGTGCATTCCTATGGTTCGCCGGATACTGAAATTGTACTGCCGATTTCCACGGATGCCTCAAAAAAAACTTTGTTTTTCAATGGGTGTTTTCACATTGGATCTGTTGTCCGTGAAAAAATTGTGAAACATGTCCGTCGAGTTTCACTGATGAGGATCAATCATGAAAGCAATAGAAGTCTATGGGTCCGCAAAAAAAACTGATGTAACATCATTTTTTTTACAGATGAGGCTGGGAAACCTGGTGTTATGTTTTCAACTTTCAGGGGTTTTTTTTGGACGTGGGAGAGAAAAAACAAAACGGAGACACATCAGGGAAAAAACGCAACAAATGTGCAATGGAAGCGGACACACACACCCGCTAAAAGGAACCTGTCACCAGGAATGTCATTTTCAGATGTTGATAGGTTCTAATAGCCTATGCAAGGCTGATTTTAAAAATGCTTTTGTCACATTCTGAATCATTTCAATGGTTTATATAGTTTGATTTACATACCTAGGTTCCTGCAAGCAGCATGGGTGCATCCTGGGGTAGGGGGCGGAGAGAGGTAGCAACCTGTTTGTGTATATGTTTCCTAATGCATTTTTCCTCTCCTCAACCATCATCCCCCTCCTCCCTGTTCAATGCACATGACAAGAAGTGAGTAGGGGTGAGGGAGCTGCATGAGTTTAGAGGAGGAATACCTGACACAGCACACACAGGCTGCGACTCCATCCCCTCCCCATGTAACCACCACATGCTGCAGACAGGGAGCCAGTTAATGTGAGTTAACTTTTATAAACTATTGAAATGATTCAAAGGCATTTTTAAATCAGTATAGCAGAGGCTATTGCAACCTGTCCACCACCAAATATGCACTTCTTTAAAGGGAAAAAAAGAGGTTAGCGTGTGTCACACATGGTGTTTATGCAATACACATGCCAGGAAGGAGATTTGCCTATTTACATTGCTGTTAGCATTTGAGTTAAAACAAACCATAGCATATGTAATTAGGTAAATCTCCTCTCCTCAGCTGTTATATTGTGTTTCAAAATGGAATGTAAACGCTACAGTGAATGCAGCCTCAAAGTGAAGTCTGTATGTCTGTAAGTGAGATATATAATCAATATAGAGTAACGAGTAAGCATTGTATATGTATACACTTACTCACATTTTATCTGCTCGCTAGCCATTTATTAACTATCTCCGTGTATTAAACTCGGTTCATAAGTAGGACTGTCAAAGTTCTTTGCGCATTCCACACACATGTATGGGGGACGTATAACGGACGACATAAAGCTCCCCCTAACACTTCTAGCTACTCTCGTAGGGCACCGGGCAATAGGTATATTGTTTATGTGTTTTGAAGCATTTTTTTCCTGGACGTTCACCATACAATAAAATAACTGTTATGTATTAAGAATTCCCGTTATTATTCCAAGGGTCATCACGACTTACCAAATCGATACCCCATTTATAAACTTTTTAATGGTTAACTTGTTCCACAAAACCAAAATGGTTGAACAACTTCACAAAACCACCAGTCGCTCACAGGTGCGACTTTGTCCACTGTGGTGGCAAGGCGAAGTACAGAGGCTAGAGCAAATCGTAGTCGAGAGAGCAGCAGGAGGTCAGGACCGGCAGCACGGGACAAGAGTCGGGATGTAGCAGAAGGTTAGGGCAGACAGCAAAGGAAACCGTGGTCACAACGGGAATTCCCAATCACAGAGCATTGAACAAATTTTCACCAAAGCACCAAAATCCGGCGGGGCATAAGGGAGAGGCTGGTTATTATTGGATTGCCAGATGGCCATCGCCAATTATCGACGTGCTGGCCTTTTAATCTCAAGTGCGTGCGGACAGGTTGAGTGAGCCTGCCGCAATGCTTAGGGGGCATAAAAGGTGTGCGCTGCACCAGAGGGGGGTTCGCAAGAAGTATGTATCTCATCATGTATTCTCCCCTCTCCCACACATCCCCTGCCTGCTCAATGCACATGACAGGAAGGGGAACGGGTGGGGTTGGTTACAGAGGAGGAGAGGAGACTAATACACAGCTGCTGCCTCTTAAACTATCCACACCCTTTTCACTCGGGAATTACCACACCTGCTGTCAAGTATGTAAAATAAACCTCTATAAGCAACTGAAACTATTCAGACATGCTGACAAAGGCATTCTTAAAATCCCATAGCATAGTTTGGGAACTGTCACCAACTAAAAATTTATATTCCTGATGACGATTTGCATATTTTTATACTGACTGCACTGTGAGCTGCCGCAAAGAAACCACAGACAGGTAAATGCTGGCTGCACACTGAGACTAGGGGAGTATTACCGTTTTTTTTACTGCCCACTTAAAGTCCATAAGGGTTGAGGGGGCCCAGGCTCATATAGTTAATCCATTGGGGTGAAGAGGGCCCAGGCTACATTAGTTAATCCTTGGGGGTAAGGGGGCCCAGGCTAACATTTGTTAATCATAAAGGGTTGAGGGGGGGGGGGGGGAGTGCTTATATCAGTTCATGGGGTTGAGGGTGGTGCATTAACCCATGGGGGGAAAGGGTGCCTTTAATAAGCATGAAGGGGAGGGGGTGCTTATTACTAATCCATGGGAGCAGGTGGTGCTGCATATGATCCATGGGGGGTGAGGGTCTGCATATAATTTCCATGGGGAAGTATGTAATCCATGGGGGGAATGCCTGCATATATCCATGGGGCGTGCTGGGTTGCATATAATTATTCATAGTGTGAGGCGGCTGTATATGATTAATCCATGGGGGATGGATATATGAATCCATGGGGATGAGGAGGCTGTATATAATAAATCCATGCCGCTACGTGAGTTTATACGAAAGGGGCCCGCTGCGGCTCTGTCGCCCAGAGCCTAATTGCAACCAGGAGCGCCCTGCCTTAAAGAGGGATTTTTTTCTATTGACAACAAGTTTCAAATATTGAATGCTCTACATTAGAACATTTGAACTGTGCACCTAGTGAACCTGACATATCCTGTTTTTTACAGATTTATGTAAATTTGAGGCTCAAGAAGTGGAGCTTCTTCATGTTCTTTGTGTGAAGATCATTGAGTGTGGTTGGTTGTCACGGGTGCTCCCGCGTCCTCTGTGTGCCCCGCTGCAGCCGGTCTCCTACCTCTCTCCGTCTCTGCTCTCCCAGACTGCCGTGTCGCAAGCGGTCCCCGCCTCCCAGGCGGCACGCGGCTCCTGCCTAAAATTAAGGGCCAGCGACGGTAATTGGTGCACTGGTTGAACACTTCACCTTTAAGAATCTCTCTTTCCTGTGTCCCCTGCCGGATCTTTGTGCCACAGCCTAAGAGAAAGCTTCCTGGTGATTATCCTGCGGTCCCGTGTATTCCTGCGCGTCCGTTATCCTGCGTTCCGGTATTCCTGCATTCTGTGTGTCTCGCTCCCAAGTCCTGTGTAGCCGTGTTACCCGAGTCCTCCGTGTTGCTGTTTGTCTGTGTCTGTGTTCCCGTTCCCACCTGCCTTGACCTCCCGTTGCTGACCCCGGATTGGACTGCGCTCGCATCTCTGCCTCCTGCCCTGACCCGAGCCTGGACCTGATTACGAGACTGTCTTCTGCTAAGGTACCTCGAATTCGGCTGCCTGGACGCGCCTGGGAACGACTGGTGTTCCTGCCGCAGCAAGTCCAACCCACTTTCAGTGGGCTCTGGTGAAAACCAGGTGCCACTTGGATTCTGGTCCCAGGTGAGGCTAGTTCCATTCCGCTGGTGGTCCAGAGGATCCACGATCCTGAAATTGGTTTTGTAGTGAGAAGTCAGGAGAACGAGCTGGTCACTCAATGTGCCTCTTCTTCCATCCATCGTTAAGAATTGTCGTTCTAAAAATTGTCAAACTGTTACAGCAAGCGTGGTCCTGCATCTGCACGGAGGAGGTGGAGTGTTGAATTTGGTAACATTGAATAGCCTTTAAAAAAATATTATACAATTTTTTATTACAATTTGGGATTCGATATGTATTTG
Organism: Engystomops pustulosus; assembly: GCA_019512145.1. NCBI lineage: Eukaryota > Metazoa > Chordata > Amphibia > Anura > Leptodactylidae > Engystomops > Engystomops pustulosus. Next base: position 190,708,422 of record CM033642.1, on the reverse strand, counting down.
GAATATCCTTTTCCAACGTTTGTACACCTTACATTTTTTTTCAACAATTACATCTCCTTATCCACATGCACATGGGATTGCCAACATTGGGGCAGATTATCAAGTGGTCTGAAAGTCAGTATATTTCTAGTTGCCCATGGCAACCAATCACAGCTCCCCTTTAAAATATTCATGAGCACTGATAAAATGAGCTGAGCTGTGATTGGTTGCCATGGGCAACTAGAAATATTCTGACTTTCAGACACTTGATAAATCTGCCCCATTGAGTCTGCCAGTACATATGCTAATCAGAAGTATGGAATAACAACAACAACACTATCTGTCACAAAATTCACAAAAGACGTTGGTGCAGGGCGGCTGTGGGTACCAGTAGATCCTCGGCGGACAGAGCCTTAGTGGGCCCCTTTGCAGTAAACTCACGTAGCCATGGAGAAATTATATGCACACCCCGCCCCCATAAATTCATTATGTAAGCCTCCTCATCCATTGATTAATTATATACAGCCGCCTTACCCTCTCCCATCGAATAATCATTACAGCTCTGCCCCCCCCATGGATAATATGCAGACATACCCCCCCATTGATACAGCAGCCCCAGTATTATGTTGCAGCCCCTCAACCCCCCATGGATTATATGCATCTCCTCCCTCCTCCATGGATTATTATTACTGCCCAGGCCCCTCCACCCTAGATTAATTATAAGCAGCCCCCCTCTTATATGGATTATATGCACCTCTCATGCATTATATGCAGCCCCCCTCCCCCCATGTATTATATACAGCCCCCTCCTCACCACCCATGTATTATATGCATCCCCCTCTTCCATCTTCATTATATGTGGCCCCCTACTACCCCTATTCATTATATGCGGCCCCCTCCACTATAAACACAATATGGACTGAACACAGACATCACGTCCGCGTTTTTTTAATGCGCAGCAGACACACCTGAATGAGCGTTTTTTTGGTCTTATACATTTAACTAGTATAACTAAATAATAATAATAATAATGTGATGAAATAAAGAGATCTTGAAAAGATCCCTCTCTATATTACTAGCAAATTAAGACTGTGTCACAGTGTAACTGTGAAGCTCTTGGTTACATAAAATCCTCCCATTAATAGCCATTAAGACCTAATCTAATGGATGAGGCTCTGTCCTGGTCCTGGTAGGTTCTGAGTTCAAACCTAGGCTGGCCAAAAAATTATTTAACCCCTTAACGCTGAAGCCACTTTTCACCTTCCTGACAACGGCCCATTTTTAAATCTGCCCTGTGTCACTATAATGGTTATAACTTTGGAACGTTAACATATCCAAGTGATTTTGAAATTGTTTTCTCGTGGACACATTGTACTTCATGTTAGTTACAATTTTGGTGGTATGTTTTGCATTTATTTATGAGAAAATCAGAATTTGGTGAAAATTTGGAAAATTTCAATTTTGAAATTCAAAATGTTCTACTTTTTCCACACACATAACAAACGAAATTTAAATAATAACATCACCAAAGTCTACTTTATACCTCCATGGTTTTTTATACATACTCTCATTTTTGTAAGCTGTTATGGGGCTTTGAACGTTAGGTGCAATTTTTCACATTTTCATAAAAAGCAAAATCCTGCTATGAGGGACCCCTCAGGTTTGAAGTCACTTTGAGAGGGCCTAAATAAAGTAAAACCCCATAAATTACCCCATTACAGAAACTACACCCCTACAACGTACAAAAATAACTTTTATGAGGTTGTTAACCCTTAATTGGTTTACCGGGGTAAAACAAAACGGATGCCATTTTGAAATTTATTTATTTTTTACTAAATTAATGTGGTTTTCATAAAATGTACAAATTACTCAGTGGAAATACCAAAAAAACGCTCCACAAAATTGATACCCAATCCCTCCGTGTATAACCATACCCATATGTGTGGTAACCTGCTCTATGGGCACACGCCAGGGCATGGAGGGGAGCTGCGCCATCAGAGCAGATTATGCATGTCACTTTATAATGGCTATACAATCTTTATTTTTTTGGCAATTTGGAATATAAGGGCTTATTTTTGCGACATGAGATGCACTTTACAAATACTTCATTTAGTGGGCCGTAGCTTTTTGATGAGATTTATTAACTCTTAATGTATGGAGGAAGAAAAATTGTCAATTTGGGTTCTTTTTTTTTTATATTTTGGGGGTCGTACAACGTACACAAAAAAAACTATAATATTTTTATTCTCTAGATCACTACGATACGGTGATACCTCATTTGTATAGTGTTTTATATATTTTTACAGGAAAAAAACGAATATAAGAAAATCTCATTTGTTTTTGCATCGCCATCTTTTCGGAGATATAACTTTAAATTTTTGGTTGACAGTGCTAGTTTAGAGTTATTTTTTACGTGTTGAGTTGTCTTTTCAGTGTACCATTTGGTGCACATAACTTTTTTTATCACTTTTTGGAACATTTTGTGAAGGGATTTATGAAAATTTACATTTTTGGCGAGTTTTTTGGTTTAGTTTTTACGGCGTTCACGTACGGGTCCAATAATGTTCTGACTTATTGTACAGATTGTTACGGAGCGGCGATACCAAATATGTGGGGTATTTTGGTGATTTTCAGTTTTTTTCACTTATTAGATGTGGTATGGGAATGTTTCTGTTTAGGGGACTTAACTTTATAATTAATCTTTTTTATTCAAAAGTGTGTTGAATACCGTATATACTCGAGTATAAGCCACCGAGTATAAGCCAGAACCCTTATTTCAACAAAAAAAGGGAAAACATTGACTCGAGATATAAGCGAGGGTGGGAAATGCATTGGTTACAGCCTCCCAGTATATAGTCTGCAAGCCCTGTAGCATAAAGCTGCCAACCATGTAGCAACGGCTGCCAGCCCCTGTAGCATAAGCCCCTGCCCAGCCCCTGGTAGCATACAGCTGCAGCCCCTGTAGCATACAGCCTGCCAGCCCCTGTAGCATACAGCTGCCCAGCCCCTGTAGAATACAGCCGGCCCAGCCCTGTAGTAGGAAAAAAATAACACTGTACTCATCTCCAACGTCCCCTGTAGGTCCTCTATGTCTCAGACTGTCTCAGACAGAAGAGGACCTACGGGTGAGTCAGAAGGTGAATTTTGTCTTTATGTTTTAGTTGACTCGAGTATAAGCCGAGTAGGGTTTTGAGCACAAATTTTGTGCTGAAAACTAGGCTATACTCGAGTATAAGGTCGTGTTTTTTACTTTTTCTTACTTTACAGGTTAGCTTGAACAAGTGATCCACTGATCACTTGTTCAAGCTATTTCTCACCTAATACAGTGAATCAGATGTTTACACTGTATTATGTGACACACTGAGCATGTGCACCTGCTCAGTGTGTCACAGCCGGGTCTGCCAGAAGGCGGACGGTCCCGGAAGAAGAATCGCGGCCCCGGGCACCGGCAGTCCCGGGCTGCGATCAGCGATCAGCGGCTTCGGGGGGGTCCGATTCCGCTAAATGCCCCTGACACGCCGCGGTCAGCGCGACAGCGGCGTGTTAGGGGTTAACACCCGCGATCGGAGAAATCTCGATGCGGGTGTTAGAGGAGGGTGTCGGCTATAATATATAGCGACACCCGCAGCTTCTGTCGGGCTCCGTTCAGGAGCCTGCGCCAGAAGTTGACGTATATTACTGCATTTTGCGGGAACGCACCTCCCGCCATGCAGTAATAGTACGTCAAATGTGGGAAGGGGTTAATTGAATAAAATAGAGCATTGTGTCTGGGAAGACCTGATGTAGAGGACATATATGGACAGATGGTGAATGAACCTGATGACGTGGTCCCTGCTCTGCACTAACCAGACACATCTCTCAGAAGGATTCCCTTCCCGATGTCTGCTATATGGGAATCCTCTGCAGACAATACAAGGAGTAGAAGTACCGCAAGCTGCCTCCATTATCAATTATAAGCAGTGCCATGGATTAATTATACACACACTCCCCACATGAATTATTAGGAACTGATTATGCAGCCCCCCTCAACCCCTATGGATCAACTATATGCAGTGTGGCCCCCCCTCATCCCCATGGACTAAATGTGGCAATAAAAAAATAAAAGAATCAGTAATACTCACTCAGTGCTCAGGTGAAGCCAAGGCTCCTGCTCTCTATCTTCGGGTCATCTGCCGGCACCCTGCAGCGCACAGAGCACAGTTTTACGACACCAGAACCAGGTGCCCGTGAGTGACCTCCCAGCATCTTTGGGATGGTATGCCGGTTTGTCATGGTTAGAGGGGGGGGGGGGGACTAAAAGAGCTATTCCAGGAATAAGCACAGAAATGTGAGGACATAGACTATAATGGAGAATTAAAATGCTACGACCCTTTATCAGTCTGTGACGTTGTCCGTGGAGGATACACAGAACAGAAGATGGCTACTGGTCCACATAACCATCTTGCACCTGTTGGACAGGTCATGTGGTATCACTATGTTGCGTGTAGTCAGTGGTTGCAGTGCATCCTGCATGGTGCAGGGCCGGATAAGGGTGGTGGGGGCCCTGGGCGCAAAATTGGTGGGAGCCCCCACTGAGTGCAGCGCATATCATCCACCTCTCACTCACACTAGCACGCAGTAACACCGCTAATACAGCGCCCTCCCCAGTAACACAGCTAAATACAGCCACCTGCCCCAGTAACACAGCTACATACAGCCGCCTCGCTCCCAGTAACACAGCTACATCAGCCGCCTCATCCCTAGTAACAAGCTACATACAGCCGCCTCGCCCAGTAACACAGCTACACACAGCCGCCTCGCCCAGTAACAGCCTACACACAGCGCCTCGCCCCCAGTAACACAGCTACACACAAGCACACCTCGCCCCCAGTAACACAGCTACACACAGCCACCTCGCCCCCAGTAACACAAGCTAACATACAAGCCGCCTCGTCCCCCCCAGTAACACAGCTATACCCAGCCGTCTTGCCCCAAGTAACACAGCTACATACAGCCGCTCTCCCCCAGTAACACAGCTCATACACCGCCTCGCACCCGTAAACATAGCTCCAGCGGACTGGCCCAGTACACAAGCTACATACAGCCGCCTCAACCCACAGCTACATCACATATCCGCAGACACACTACATACCGCCGCCTCGTCCACAGTAAGCTCCTGGTTTCAATAGGCTCTTGGGCGACAGAGCCTCAGCGGGCCCCTTTGCAGTAAACTCACGAAGCGGCATGGATTTATTATATACAGCCTCCTCATCCCCATGGATTCATTATATCCATCCCCCATGGATTAATCATATACAGCCGCCTCACACCTATGGAATAATTATATGCAACCCAGCACGCCCCATGGATTATATGCAGGCATTCCCCCCCATGGATTACATACATTCCCATGGATAATTATATGCAGACCCCTCACCCCCCATGGATCATATGCAGCCACCCTGCCTCCCATGGATTAGTAATAAGCACCCCCTCCCCTTCATGCTTAATTAAAGGCACCCTTTCCCCCCATGGGTTATATGCACCACCCTCAACCCCCATGAATTGATTATAAGCAGCCCCCCCCCCCTCAACCCTTATTGATTAACTATATGTAGCCTGGGCCCCCTTCACCCCCAAGGATTAACTATATGTAGCCTGGGCCCTCTTCACCCCAATGGATTAACTATATGTAGCCTGGGCCCCCCTCAACCCTTATGGACTTTAAGTGGGCAGTAAAAAAAAACGGTAATACTCACCTCAGTCCTCAGGTGCAGCCAGCACTTACCTGTCTTTGGTTCTTCTGCCGGCAGCCTCACAGTGCAGTAAAAAATATGCAAATCTGTCATCAGGAATATCAATTTTTAGTTGGTGACAGTTCCCAATAGCCTATGCTATGGTGATTTTAAGAATGCCTTTGTCAGCATGTCTGAATAGTTTCAGTTGCTTATAGTAGTTTATTTTACATTACTTGACAGCAGTTTGTGGTAATTCCCGAGTGAAAAGGGGTGGATAGTTCAAGAGGCAGCAGCCTGTGTATTAGTCTCCTCTCCTCCTCTTGTAACCAACTCCCACACCGCTTCCCCTTCCTGTCATGTGCATTGAGCAGGCAGGGGGATGGTGTGGGAGAGAGGGAGAATACATGAAGAGATACATACATTCTTGCGAACCCCCTCTTGGGTCGCAGGCGCACCTTTTATGCTTCCTTATGCCCCCTAAGCATTGCGGCAGGCTCACTCACCTGTCCGCACGCACTTGAGATTTAAAAGGCCAGCACGTCGATAATTGGCGCTGGCCATCTGGCAATCCAATAAATAACCAGCCTCTTCCCTTATGCCCCGCAGGATTTTGGTGCTTTGGTGAAAATTTTGTTCCTATGCTCTGTGATTGGTGAATTCCCGTTGTGACCACGGTTTCCTTTGCTGTCTGCCCTAACCTTCTGCTACATCCCGACTCTGTTCCCGTGCTGCCGGTCCTGACCTCCTGCCTGTCTCCGACTACGATTTTGCTCTACGCCTCTGTACTTCGCCTTGGCCACCACAGTGGACAAAGTCGCACCTGTGGAGCGACCTGGTGGTTTTGTGAAGTTGTTAACCATTTTGGTTTTGTGAACAAGTTAACCATTAAAAAAGTTGTATAAATGGGGTATCGATGTAATCGTGATGACCCTTAGAATAAAGATAACACATTGGGGCAAATTTACTTACCCGGTCCATTCGCGTTCCAGCGGCGGCTTCTCCGCTCTGGATTCGGGTCCGGCCGGGATTTAATAAGGTAGTTCTTCCGCCGTCCGCCAGGTGGCGCTGCTGCGCTGAAAGTAAACTCATCGCGCCGGAATGCACCGAGCTGGACCAGGTGAAGGTAAGCGGTCCTTATGCGACACATTTTCGGTTTTTAAATGCGGCGGTTTTTCCGAATACGTCGGGTTTTCGTTCGGCCACGCCCCCCCGATTTCCGTCGCGCGCATGCCAGCGCCGATGCGCCACAATCCGATCGCGTGCGCCAAAATCCCGGGGCAATTTAAGTACAAGCGGCGCAAAACGGAAATATTCGGGTAACACGTCGGGAAAACGCGAATCGGGCCCTTAATAAATGACCCCCATTATTTTTATTGTATGGTGAACGTCCAGGAAAAAAAATGCTAAAAAACATAAACAATTATTACCTATTCCCGGGCCCGTACGATGCCGTGAGCCTATAGAAGTGTATGGGGGACGTATATCGTCCGTATATACGTCCCCCATACATGTGTGTGAATGCAGCATAAGACTGACATCCTACCTTATGACCGTGTTCATACGGAGATAGTTAATAACTGGTAGGAGCAGATAAAAATGTGAGTTTAAGTGTAAATATAAAATGCTTACTGTACTCTATATTGATTATTATCTCACTTACAGACATACAGACTTCACTTTGAGGCTGCATTCACATGTAGCGTTTACATTCCATTTTGAAACACAATATAACAGCTGAGGAGAGGAGATTTACCTAATTACATTGCATAGTGTTTTGTTAACTCAAATGCTAACAGCAATGTAAATAGGCAAATCTCCTCTCCTGAGCTGTTGTATTGCATAAACACCATGTGTGAACACAGCCTAACCCTCTTTTTTTCCCTTTAAAGGAATGTCATATTTGGTTGGTGACAGGTTGCAATAGCCTCTGCTATACTGATTTTAAAAATGCCTTTTGAATCATTTCAATAGTTTATAAAAGTTTAACTCACATTACCTGGCTCCCTGTCTGCAGCATGTGGTGAGTTACATGGGGAGGGGATGGCAGTCGCAGCCTGTGTGTGCATGTGTCAGTCTTCTCTCCTCTAAACTCATGCAGCTCCCCTACTCACTTTCTGTCATGTGCCTTGAACAGGGGAGGGAGGGGGATGGTGTGTAGGAGAGGAAAAATGCATTAGGAAACATAGACACAAACAGGTTGCTACCTCTCTCCGCCCCCACCCCAGGACGCACCACATGCTGCTTGCAGGAACCTAGGTTATGTAAATCAAACTATTGTAAACCATTGAAATGATTCAGAATGCTGACAAAAGCATTTTTAAAATCAGCCTTGCATAGGCTATTAGAACCTGTCAACATCTGAAAATGACATTCCTGGTGACAGGTTCCCTTTTAGGCGGGTGTGTGTGCTCCGCTTCCATTGCACATTTGTTGCGTTTTTTCCACGATGTGTCTCCGTTTTGTTTTTTCTCTCCACGTCCACAAAAAAAACCCTGAAAGTTGAAAACATAACACCAGGTTTCCCAGCCTCATCTGTAAAAAAAAATGATGTTACATCAGTTTTTTTTGCGGACCCATAGACTTCTATTGCCTTTCATGATTGATCCGCATCAGTGAAACTCGACGGACATGTTTCACAATTTTTCCACGGACAACAGATCCAATGTGAAAACACCCATTGAAAACAAAGTTTTTTTTGAGGCATCCGTGGAAATCAGGCAGTACAATTTTCAGGATCCTTGGCGAACCAATTAGGAATGCCACCAGGCACCACCTTGTGCAATGCCTTGGAAATTCTCATTTAATTTCATTGAAACTGCATGGGCCCAGTTTAATCTGTTCCCTGGTACTTATCCTCCCAGTAAGTCAGGTACACAGATTTCTTATCACAATGCAACAGTCCAGTGGTGTAGCCAAAGCTAGAGAAGAGGCTTCCTAGCTTGCAATTCATAACTATTTTCTGCAATTTATTGTAGTTTGGACAGTAGCTTGTAGTAGTTCTGTGCCACCAGCATCTAGTTGGGGCTCTTCTTGCATATGAAACCATGTAAAATTAATTTTGGGAAGAGAGAGAATACAAACTGTCCTTCTACCCTTTACTCAACCACATCACAACATAAAGGGAGCGGACACCACTAAACTCTCATCTTCCTGAGTTAGGGTATAACATTTTTGTTTGAGTTCAGTCACACGAATAGTGTGCAGATTGTGCCAGATTTATGAAATGTGTTGCACGTTCTTCATAAATCTGGCGCACCCTGCACTGCTCCAACAGAATGCACCAACTTTTTTCGGCGCACCCTTAACATAGAAAGTGAAATACAATTTTGTTGGACACTGCAAGATAAATGTGGCACACAATTCGACTGTGCACCAGAAGGCCCATTTCAGTGCAGAGATTTGTCATGGACACTTTATAAATACAGGTGCACCAATTTGCACTGAAAAGAATGTGCAAGGTCAGACAGTAAACTGGCACAGGGGCTTTAATAAATGCGGGCCACTAAGTGTGAATGCACCCTTACACTACCAGATTAATTAGATTCTCAAATATTATACTGATGACATACAAGAAATCCATTATATATTGTATTCACTTCTGGCAACTACTACAGTGTTAGTGAAAAATGTTGACAATTTAATGATAAATTGATCTTGTTAGATGCTGCCCTCTTGTGGACCCACTGTGATATACCAGCTTAGAACACTTTTCATAGATATCCCAGACTATACATTAAAAACTATAAAACAGTAAAATTAAGCATTACAATGGGCTCACATAATTCTTTTAAAGTAAAATAAAACTTAATTGTTCTTTTTAGCTACTATGTTGTGCTTCTATGGATAATAAACTGTGATGTCACAGATTAGGGATAATGAAAACACTGATATAATACAGGCGGTCCACGACTTAAGGACACCCAACTTTCAGACATCCCCTAGTTACAGACAGACCTCCTTGCCCAATGTCATATACACATCATATACAGATCACATACATATACACATCACATATGCAACATCCCCCACCGGGCCTAGCCTTTTCTTGGGGCCTGGAGTCAGCCGGGGCCCGCAGTACCTGAGTGGCTGGCGGTTGCGGCCTAAGCACGCTTGTGTCACGGTGCTTGGTATGGGGAACCGGAGGGCTGTCCTACAGCCTGGCAGGTCTCCAGCAGGGTGGTGTTGGCAAGAAATGATGAGGGAGAGGCTGCTATAGCGGATCTCCCTGGGGCAACCCTTTGGTGTCTAGAGTATGAGTCTCTGTGTGGTGGACAGGGTGCCCGTGATGGTGACAGCCGGAGTAGCAGGGACCAGACAGAGGCAGAGGTTGAACAGAAACACTTACAGTTCTTTATTGGAACCGACAGGAACATCAGCAACGTGCCTTTAACAAGATGGTGGAGTACTAGAGAGGTATTTGGAGGGAGCCACAGGATGTAGATCACCAGCCTGGATGCAGTGGCAGGCTGGGAGGTAGCTGTGTCCTGGAAGGATGCTTCAGCTTGTCCTGGATTGCTTCAGGTATCACCCTTGAAGGTAGGATGATACCCTTTTCCTCTCTCTCTCTGTCTAACTTGTTCAGACTCTCTGGTCTGACTGGAACTCCTCTAAGAGTCTTCTCTAGAACATTCCTGGCCAGGGGTTTTATTATCTCCCCTTGGTCAGGTGGTGGCTGCTCCTCCAATTACCTCTCAGCTCACAGAGACAGGATGCAATACATGTGATTGGCTGACACATATGACATCACATAAAACAATTAACTCCTGCCTTACCAGGCAGGATCTACCACTGCAATGTTCCCCTGTGTCCTGTAGTGACATGCTGTGGGACTTATTCGCAAGCACTCCTTCGCCTTGCATCGGCGAGGGAGTTGCACATACATATAAATAGACATATACACATCACATACATATACACATCATATACATATACACATCATATACACGTCACATACATATACACATCATATACATATACACATCATATACATGTCACATACATATACACATCATATACACATCATATACATGTCACATACATATACACATCATATACACATCACATACACATCACATACATATACACATCAGATACACATCAAATACATATACACATCACATACATATACATATACACTATGTAAACTTACATTCTTTTCTTTTTTTTCCATAAAGCTTCTGCCTTGTACTCCACTTGGGGGGAGGGAGGGCACCTGGATTGGAGGGGGGGTGCACCTGGATCGGAGGGGGGGCAGAGAAAAGGGGAGGGGGGGTAGGAAGGGGAGGAGAGGGGGTGACGGAGCGGAGCGGGATGGAGGGAGCGGAGAGCAGAGCGAGCCCGGAGCGGACAGGTGGGGCAGCCTGCACTTTGGGCAGGGGGATGTGGTGGCCGGCACCGGCGGGTAAACGGATGTGCCGGCTGGCGGGAAAGAGAATGTGTCAGCCGGCATGCAGGGGGGATGTGCCGGCCTGGGCGGCGGCATGGACTGCACGGGTGGTCAAGCAGACGGAAGCAGGGGCGGGCAGGCGGACGGAAGCAAGGGCCGGGAGGCGGACGGAAGCAGGGGCGGGCAGGCGGATGGAAGCAGGGGCCGGCAGGCGGACGGAAGCAGGGGCCTGCAGGCGGACGGAAGCAGGGGCGGCCAGGCGTTCCGGTAGTAGCAAAGGTGGACTGGCAGGTGGCAGCATGGACGGGTGGCAGTATGGGGGGGCGCACGACGCCGCCCCCTCGTCCAGCAGGAGGTCTCAACTCGCCTCATGGCAGGTGCGCCCCTGCTTGTAGGCCACAATAGTGCTCTCCGAATGAAGATGCCAGATAAAATTGAGACATTGGTATTACATCGCGAATAGTCGACTGTCTTCAAAACGCTCCACCTCACACCTATTCAAAACAGCAAGGACATCTCAGCCACAGGTCATGGAGCAGTCACTAATGTACTGTGGACCATGGCAAGACATCTACAATGATGATGATGATGATGATGAAATCAAGTGCCAACTCCTGTGACTGACAAAGAGGGCAGCAGTGAGGGCTTAGTGTAAAAAGATCTGAGACCCAAGGGAAATGTTCAGTTTTTAATCCCCCAAACAGGGGAGAAAAAGCATAAGTTTGACCCATCACACCCATGAGCACTATTCCACACACCTTTAAGAATCTTCTACCCCACAATGTATAGTTCCTAGGTGCCATTACTTGTCAGGTCAGGCCATCTCTGCCCTGTGAACACTGATGCATTTAGACTTTAGTGCTTGCATTTGGAAACGAGCAGCAAAGCTGTCACTGGTGCCCCCACGATCCATGTCGCGTTTCGCGGGTGCACCCCTGCTCCGCTATATGCCTACCACGTCCTCTGACTCACCTGTCCATGAGCCTGATTCCCGGTGCTTCTAGCCGAGTACGTCCCTGGTCTCTAGGGCGCGCGCGCTGTCTCTTCTGGATTTAAAGGGCCAGCGTTCCCCTAATTGGCGCTGGCTAATCCGGCTTGCCCTTATAATCTGGCACCTCTCTTCACTCACTACCGGATCTTCAAGTAATTTCCATGAAGTGAAAGCCCTCCTGTGTTTCCTAGTGTTACAACATTCCCAGATTTCCTCCGTGTGTCTGTACTTCAGTGTTCCTCCGAGTTCCTGTATTCCCTTGCTCCTGTGGGGGTCCTGTGCTCCTGTGTCGGTCCTGTATTAATGTGGCAGTCCGGTATCCCAGCCATCCAGCTGAGGTCCTGCCATCCAGTAGAGGTCCTGCTATCCTGCCGTCTAATGTCCAGCATCCAGTGTTCCTGTGTCTAGCTCTGGTGATTCGTCCCTGTGGTTCCCGAGCCATCCTGTGGTTCCTGTTGCCTACTTCCCTACCTTGGCTTCCCTGACCACAATTCTGCCTCATGACTTTGTACCACGCCTTGGCCACCACCGTGGTCAAAGTCGCACCTGTGAAGGGACCTGATGGTACCCTGCCGCAGAAAGTCCATCCCGCTTTGCGGTGGGACCACTTAGACTCCGCTGTCAGGTGCCAGCTTACACCATAGTGGTGGCACAGAGGATCCACTACCTAAGATCCTAACAGTAAGATCCGGCCATGGATCCTGTCATGGTTCTGCTACCAGAACTGGCTGATCTCCTCACCATGGTGGCCCGGCATTCCCAGCGGATTGCTGTACAAGGTCATCAGCTAGGAAAAACCACCACCATTCTACAGCAGCTATTGACCTCCCAGCAGCCACGTCAAGTTCCTGTGGTTCCACCTGCTAGCCTGGGTTGTCTAGCTTCCACAGAACCTAGGCCGAGGCTCTCTATGCCTTCCAAATATGATGGAGATGGGAAGTTGTGCAGATGCTTTATTACCCAGTGCTCCTTGCATATTGAACTAACGCCTACACAATTCGTAACTGAACGTTGGAGAGTGGCTTTCAAGCTCAGTCTTCTCTCTGGGAAAGCCCTGACATGGGCCACTCCCCTCTGGGACAAAGTAGATCCAGTCACAGCTGACTCTACCACTTTCCTTGCTGAACTACGGACCGTCTTCGAGAAACCAGCCCGGGCTTCTTCTACTGAGACTGCCATTCTGAACCTGTGCCAAGGGGACTCCTCTGTGGGTGACTATGCAGTGCAATGCCATACTCTGGCTTCTGAACTTTCCTAGAAGAAAGAAGCCTTGGTCGCCACCTTTAAAAAGGGACTGTCTAGTCAGATCAAAGACAGCCTGACTGCATGGGACCTGTCGTCTACCCTGAATGGTATAATCTCCTTGGCCACTCGGATAAACATCTGCTTCTGTAAACGCAAGGAAGAACAATGGGTTGAAGTAGAACAACCCAGAGTCCAACGTTTTTCCTGTCTGGCTCCAGTTTTCCAGAGGTCACCTCTGCCGTCTCCCACGTCTGCTACTGAAAAGCCCATGCAGGTGGGTAAAACCTGGTTATCACCCCCAGGAGCGCTCCAGACATAAACAGGGAAATCTCTGCATCTACTGTGCCACCCTGGAATGCTTCCTCCGGTCATGTCCAGAGCGTCCTCAGCGTCCAGTAAGTCATTCACACCTAGCATCCCTAGGCGAGAGTAAAACTTCTGTAGCTCCAAAATTCTTAGCGCCTCAATCCGCAACAGGCTCACTGGTTCCTTTTCTTTTCATGCTTCAATTTCATGATCGATTCCGCCCTGCTGAGAAGAATGTTAAGGCTGATGCTCTCTCTCGTGGCTCCGATGTTGTCGGGGAAGAACTGGCTCTGTGGCATGTTATCCGTCCTGAAAGACTGATTCTTGCTGCTCCAGTGGATCTGCGGCAGCTTCCTCCTGGAAAGACTTATGTCCAACCTGCTTTACGGAAAAAGATATTGTGGCTCATTTACTACTGAAAAGCCCATGCAGGTGGGTAAAACCCGGCTATCACCCCAAGAGTGCTCCAGACGTAGACAGGGAAATCTCTGCATCAACTGTGCCAGCCCGGAACACTTCCTCCAGTCACGTCCAGTGCATCCTCAGCATACAGGTCATTCACACCTAGCATCCCTAGGCGAGAGTAAACCTTCCCCACGTCTGCATCTTCCAGTTCTTCTCAGCTTTGGAACTAGTGATCCTGTTCAAGTCTTGGCCTTCCTGGATTACGGTTCTACAGGGATTTTCGTGGATGCTGCTCTGGTCTCCCTGCAACATTTCCCTGTGGTCCGTCTGGAGAGGTCCCTGGTCATCTTCTCTGTCAGTGTCTGCAAGTTGGTCCCTTGCATAAAGAGAGACTGTCTTTCTATGTACTTCCCCGTTACACATCCTCCGTTCTATTGGCACTTACGTGGTTACACGCTCCTGTCCACAAATGGCAGACTGGGGAGGTTCTTCGCTGGAGTCCTGTGTGCCAGTCTCGTTGCCTAGTGGCTCTTCGACCAGTGTCCGCAAGGTCTTCTTTTGAGTCTTCCAAGCCGTTGGTGGGTCTTCGTGCTGTTTATATGGAACTTGCTGATGTGCTGACGAAACAGGCAGAGACTCTGCCCCCGGACAGGCCCTACAACTGTCCTGTAGAGCTGCTACTGGGCACATGTCCTCCACGAGGTCAGGTATACCCACTCTACGTGCCTGAGACTGCGGCTATGTCGGCCTATATCAGATGGATTTGGACAACGCGCGAGATTTAACATCTCAAATTGTGTTGCAGGACATGCACTCACATACACCGGGAAGAAGAAGGTGAACTCCGGCGGACCTCAATGGGGAAGGGACACATGCAGGATCTCAAGCGCAAGTTCTTGGTGAATCGCGCCAGACTTCATCCTCGTCAGACAGTCCGGATCGGGGATCGCGACAGGACCGGGTAAGTAAATGTGCCCCAATGACTTGGGGACATTGCTCTCAAGTGGCTGGGCATCCTGGTGTGCAGAGATCAGTAGCCCTCATTTCTCATTACTATTGGTGGCCAGACCTGGTCAAAGATGTGTAGGAATTTGTGGTTTCCTACACCTCCTGTGCTCGTAAGCCATCTCACCTAAAACCTGCTGGTCTCCTGTTGCCGTTATCTAGCTGCCTGTGGACTCACGTGGCCATGGACTTTATTATGGATCTACCATCTGGAAATTCCATCATCTGTGTGGTAGCTGACCGGGTCTCCAAAATGTCTCATTTTGTTCCGCTGCTAGATCTGCCGTCAGCTCGTCGTCTGGCCTATCTGTTCTTCCTCCATATCTTCCGGGTACATGAACTCCCTCTGCACATTGTCTCGGACCATGGGGTCCAGTTTGTTTCCAAATTCTGGCGTTCCCTCTGCAATCAATTGCAGGTCAAGCTGGACTTCTCCTCAGCATAACATTCTCAGACTAACGGGCAAGTAGAGAGAGTCAACCAAACTCTGGCCTGTTACCTTCGTCATTTTGTCTCTGCCCGTCAGGATGACTGGTCCACTCTGTTACTGTGGGAAGAGTTCTCCTACAACTCCTTGGATTCTGAGTATGCTGGCACTGCCCCTTTCTTTATTGTCTTTGGATGAATTCAATGCCCACCTCTTCATCTGTCCATTCCTGTGGATGTCCATGCAGTGGAAGAATTGGTGTAGGACCTCAAATCGTTCTGGGAGCAGACATATCAGTCCCTACTTCAGGGGTCGGTCCGCACCAAGACCCAAGCTGATCAGAAGCACAGGTCTCCTCCAGTTCTCTCTCCGGGTGACAAGGTGTGGTTATCATCCAAGTATATCTGGCTGAAGATACCCAGCTGCAAGCATGGTCCATGTTTTCTGGGGCCATTCAAGTTGATGAAGCACATAAATACTGTGGCTTATAAACTCCGCCTTCCTCCCATTATGCGCATCCCCAACTCCTTCCATGTCTCTCTCCTAAGTAAGGAGGTTCTGGACATGAAGACAGTGAAAGGTAAGTTGTTCTTCCTTGTTGACTGGAAGGTGTTCGACCTGAAGAGGAATCTTGGGAGCCCGAGGACAATATCTTGGACCGTGGCCTCCTGCAAAGGTTCCTCCAAACCAAGAAGAGGGGGAGGCCAAAGGGTGTGTGTGTGTGTTTCATTTGCTGTGTAATTGACATAAAATATTACTGTACAATTTCTTTTAAAGGACTGTCTTTTGGCATTCATTATGTTATTCAAATGACACATTGGCCCACATTTATAAAAACTAGTGCAGTCTGTACTATGTGCAGTTTGCCTGTGGAGTGTGCAGGGTGTGCCAGACTAATCAAAAGTGGCGCACAGTAATCAAAATGACACTTTATACATACATATGCAAGCAGGTTGCACATCCTTTTAAGTGTAAAGTCAGACAATAAACTGGCGCAAATGCTTTAATAACTGTGCACCATCATCTTTATTGTTGTGGTCAGTACGGTCACAGAGCTAGAAATAACATAGAGAAATAGGTGCCATAAATCAAGGATAGTGGGGGCAACAGAGGTGGAGGGCATAAAGGGAAGGAATAGGGGTTAACATGGGTAAAGTGTAAGCACGGCCGGATTAAGGTTGGTGGGGGCTCCTGGGCGCAAAACATGGTGGGGGCCCCCATTGAATGTAGTCCAGACAGGGAACAGCAATTGCTATATACCGCCCCCCTGCAATCACTATATACAGCTCCCCCAGCAACCACTGTATACAGTTCCCCCAGCATTCTCTATATACAGCCCCCAGCAATCACTATATACAGCCCCCCAGCAATCACTATATACAGCTCCCCCAGCAATCACTATATACAGCTCCCCCAGCAATCACTATATACAGCTCCTCCAGCAATCACTGTATACAGCTCCCCCAGCAACCACTATATACAGCTCCCCCAGCAATCACTGTATACAGCTACCCCAGCAACCACTGAATACAGCTCCCCCAGCAATCACTGTATACAGCTTCCCCAGCAACCACTGTATACAGCTCCCCCAGCAATCACTATATACAACTCCCTCAGCAATCACTATATACAGCTCCCCCAGCAATCGCTATATGCAGCTCCCCTAGCAATCACTATATACTGCTACCCCAGCAATCACTGTATACAGCTCCCCCAGTAATCACTATATACAGCTCCCAGCAATCAGTATCTACAGCTCCCCCAGCAATCACTATATACAGCCCCCCAGCAACCACTATATAAAGCTCCCCCAGCAATCACTGTAAACTGCTCCCCCACCAACCACTGTATACTGCTCCCCCAGCAATCACTGTATACCCCAGTAATAATTATATACAGCTCCCTATAATAACTACATACAGACTCCCTATAATAACTATATCCAGTCCACCTATAATAACTATATACAGTCCCTTATAATAACTATATACAGTCCCCCTAAAATAACTATATACAGTCCCCCTAGAATAACTATATACAGTCCCCTTAGAGTAACTATATACAGCTCCCAGTAATCACTATATACAGTCCCTCTATAATAACTAGATACAGTTCCCCTATAATAACTAGATACAGTCCCCCTATAACTATATAAGTCCCCCTTTAATAACTATATACAGTCCCCCTTTAACTATATACAGCCCCCCTAGAATAATGATATACAGTCCCCCTATAACTATATACAGTCCCTCTATAATAAGTATATACAGTCCACCTATAATAACTTTATACAGTCCCCCTATAACTTTATACAGTCCCCCTAGAATAACGATATACAGTCCCCTATAACTATATACAGTCCCCCTAGAATAACTATATACAGTCCTCCTATAATAACTATATACAGTTCCCCTATAACTACATACAGCCCCCTATAATAACTAAATACAGCCTCCCTATAATAAATAACTATATACAATCCCCTTATTATAACTATATACAGTCCTAGGTATAAATAATAAAATTGTTCTCACCTTCCATCGTTCCCCCAATGCGCACCATCCTCATCTTCCCTCGCAGTGTCAGGGTGGATGCAAACAAAGATGGCGGTGCGACGTCACACGCTGCCACGTCACACTATGCGCCGCCAGCGGCAGGAAGCCGTCATCTTTGCTCAAACCCGATCATCTATGGCAGAGCAGAGAACTTATTGTTCCCTCGCTCTGCCATAGACTAAAGTAAGGACAACGGCGGCGGCGCCCGGGGCCAAATAGACTGTTGCGATTCAGGCAGTTATGCGACCGACCAAATCACCGGCATTTGATGGGGTCCCCGGGGGGAAGGCAAAGTTGTGGGGGCCCCGGTTATGATCCAGCCCTGAGTGTAAGATAATAGAGAGATGGGTTCTTCTTGGTTTTATTCTGTTTATATTTTAAACATAACAACCCCTCCCTGTTCTACCCAGTATTTCTGCTGGGACAAAAATACACTGCTCGTAAAAGTAACTAAAACGCAATTGCAATTCTCTCTTCATTGTGTTTGGAGAACAATGAAAACTAAAAATAAAATTAATTGAAATTAATGAAAATCTAAATTATATTGCTTTGTAGGTCTGTATTTGGAATGGTAATCAGAATTAATGAGGAAAATCAAATTTCAGGTTGTTCCAGGTAGATATTCTTCTGTGGGCAATCTGAACCAGACTGAACATCAGAAAACTCTTGTCTGTGATGTTTGGACAGTCTAGTGGATGTCCCAGTTGTGCTTGAATGGATTCAGGTCTGGGAAACGCCAGGTCAGTTCATAGCAGTAATCCCTTAAAGTGATTTTCCCCCACCAAAAGGTTAGGCCCTATCCACAGGATTGAAGGGTTCTCAATGATGAGCCTGCCACAAATCATGAAAACGGAGGGTCTGAGGTACCTCCATTTAAACCCTCTCTGCAACCATGAGATGAGTGGAGCAGCCAGTCAGTCGCACATGTCCGGGCTTCACAGTTCACCACTATGGTGCTGACGGAAATTGTCGATCTGATTTTCTGGATTATTTTTTTTCCGATTCTATCTCACATAGCTGAAGTGTACCTACAATAAAAATGACAGACCTCTCCCTTATTTGTAGGTAGTAAAAGTTGCAAATTAAGCCTTATTTTGCCCCCTAAAAATCTGATGTTTTGAAATGATGGGGCAGATTTATCAAGTGTCTGAAAGTCAGACTATTTCTAGTTGCCCGTGGCAACCAATCACAGCTCCCCTAAATATTCATGAGCACTGGTAAAATGAAAGCTGAGCTGTTATTGCTTACCATGGGCAACTAGAAATATTCTGACTTTCAGACACTTCAGACTCAAATTTCTAATTTTTATGACTAATCATACCTAAATCCTACCCTAATCTTTAGTAAAAGTACACTGTTCAAAAAAATAAAGGGAATACTTAAACAACATAATGTAACTTAAAATTGATTCCTTTGGAGGGCTGCACAGCCCTCCATGTGGTAGCCAGGGGTACCCTGACTGCCATTAGGTAACAGGAGGAGATCCTCATAATAATGATAATAATCTCTGTTTGTAAAGTGCCATCATATTCTGTACCGCTTTACAAATTTTGGGAGACACATACAAATAAAGTAAGGCATTACAGCGTAATTACATAGTCAAACGAAACAATAAAAGTGAGGGTCCTGTTATCAAGAGCTTACAGATTAAACGTGAAGGGGTGACACAAGATGTATAAGAACTTCTAAATTGGTCCAGCCATTCTTTATAAGGGAATGGAAATAAATAATTAACTAACAAAAAATAATGCTGCTGCTTATACAGGAGGGATTAGTAAAGAGAGAGTTGAATTTTGAGACCATATGCAGGCTCAGTGGGACCTGGGTTCCAGGCCGTTTCTTCGACCAAGCATGACAGGCGTCATAATGTCTGTGCGGGCCAAGCGCACGGAGCTGGGTCGGAATACTGCAGAATATAGAAGAGGAGCCGATAGATGAGCACTTAGTTTATTTATTTTAATGTGCCAGGGGCTATCTATATACTGGAGGGGCTGCAGTGTCTTGGGACTACCTATATACTGGCTGCTACATTGTTTTGGGGCTACCTATAAACTGGTGAGGCTGCATTATCCTGGGGTTATCTAAATATTGGGGGTGGTTGCAGTGTGCAGGGCTACCCATATAGTGGGGGAAGGCTACACTGTGCTGGGACAGCCAATAAACTGGGGGGCTGCATTATACTGCGGCTACCTATATACTTGGGGGTTGAATTGTGCTGGTTCCGTATATTCTGGGGGGAAACTGCATTGTGCTGGAGCTACTTATTTAATGGGGAACTGCAGTGTCCTGGGCTACCTATATACTGGGAAGGACTGCATCGTGCTGGGGCTACTAATACACAGGGGGGGGGGCTGCACTGTGATGGGACTACCTATATACTGGGGGTGGCTGCATTGTGAAGGGACTACCTATAAATGAGGGGGAGGGCTTATTTGTGCTGGAGCTATCTATATACTTGAGGGTGAATGCATTGTGCTGGTGCTACTCATAAACTGGGGGGCTGCATTATGCTGGGGCTTGAATTGTGCTGGCTCCCTATATTCTGGGGGGAAGCTTCATTGTGCTGGAACTACTTATTTACTGGGGAACTGCAGTGTCCTGAGCTACCTATATACCGGGAAGGACTGCATCGTGCTGGGGATACCTGTATACTGGGGGGGGGGGTGTTGGCTGCAGTTTGTTGGCTCACAATATACTGGGGAATCGCTGCAGTGTGCTGGCTCCCTATATACTGTGGTGGGTAGGCTGCAGTGTATTGACTACCGATATACTGTGGGGGGGGCTGCAGTGTGCTGGCTACATATATACTGGGGGACTGAAGTATGCTGGCTCTCTATATACTGTGGTGGGGTGGGGGACTGCAGTGTGTTGGCTCTCTATATACTGGGGGGGGGCAGTGTGCAGTGCAAGCGGGACTTGTTTCTGGTACTATGTTTCTGTACAAAGCTTGGTTCTAGTACTTTACTTATGTATTGAACTCCATACTGGTGCTGCATTTATGTACTTAGCTTTGTTCTCGTGAAGTATGTGTAAATCGCTATTATAATAATTAATGACATTCACAATATTATAATTTCAAAGACACTGTACATTTTAATTAAGGGGGGGACTGTATTTGTTAAAATTAATTTGGGGGGAACAATGTATAAGATAACTTAGTGGGATAGTGCTGCATATACTATAATCTAGACATAAATGCATGTCTCTTGTTTGGGGCTGCAAAGTACCCAGCAATATACTTCTGAAATATTGCCATATTGACCTCTATTTTTAATGGAATGGGGCTCTGCTTACTGGATAGATCGGAGTAAATTTGAGTATATTCAGTAAACTTACAACTCAGTAAACTGCTGAGTTATTTTAAATGGAAATTTTTATTTAAATAAAGCATAATACATACACTTATAATACCATAAATGAGTAGTACACACACACATATTTACAGACAAACCTTTATGTTCTTATATAGTTTTAGTCACCTCAGTTTTTGGCTGTTTGTGGTCCTTTGTATACAGTGGTGCACAAACAAAAACACATTCATACATTATATTAACAAATACACACATCCATACACATACTGTACATACTCACACATACATATACATAAATACATGCACAGATATGGTGGAGGCACCTTATCACTCTGACACAGTTGTCACCAGAGCCATACATGCATGAAGAGTCCTGTAAGTGTAGAATATATCATACAATTCATACAAATAACTGTATTAAACCTGCAAAGAACAGATCAGGTATATCTTTAAATGTGAGGTAGACTACAATAAAACACATATAAGCTATATTTATGCCTGAGTATAAAATGGATAGTGTCTGCTCTGTGTAAATGGCTTGTCAGCTCCTTTACATTACCGCAGTCTTCTATCTCATAGAGGTACCAGAATGGACCAGTTACTTGGTTGCTACGCTGATGTTGCCATAGAGGCAGTTTAAGAACTGGACTTCCTTTTTCTAATCTGGTTGCTAAGGACAATGAATTTTGATTGTGAAAGCAATGTAATGAGTGGAAGCAATAAAGACAGAGGAATTATAACATCAAAGTAAGTAATAACAATCAACCAGGTTTAAATCTTGTTTGTTGTCTGGGAATCCGAATTTTTAAAAGATTTTAGTTAAAAAATCTGACAAATCAATTTGATGAGGGACTGAATGAGTTCAATCAATCTGGAAATTATTGGAAAATATAGTATACAGTATTTATCATTGCCATTATTAAAAAACTCAGCCTTCTAAATAGCAGGGACACGGTTATTCACTGACAGCCTCTGAATACAAACATGCAGTATATACTCATTTACAAATCACCAATAAAAAATAATGCTCCGTAATTCTCAAGAAATATAATCGTAAATATTTCATAGTAAATTACAGAGGATATTGGTGCAACAATTAAAAAAGGTATATCAATACCCCCAGACAATGGCAAGGTGGCATTGGGGTGGACTCGTTCCCAGATCTGTATCTGTATCCATAATATTACTGTGTGTTTTTTGCTTCCTTCTGTTATTACTGTGAACTTGTTGGAATCTTTTGTTTGGTGATGGATTTTTGAAGTATTAATTTTGGGAATATATATTAAAATAATTTCTCTGAATTGCTGTCCTATGATTATTGCTGAGAATTATGTTACATCATTTGTAAATTTGCAAATTGATAAGCATATTTATGGCTATGGATACGGACATCCTATATATATTGTAAGGGATTAGGTCAGGGATCGTCGTCTCCTGGGGTAGCACAATTCACCAGCACACCAGTAAGTTCACTGTCCACACTATGCGACTTGGTTACAACTGACTGCAGCCAGTTTTATTCAGCAGTAAAACAAAATAAACAAAACAGCAAAAATAAAGCCTAAGCCTCTCGGGTACTAACTATTCCTCAAGTTTCCCTACCTAACCAGGTGCTGGCCTACTGCCAGGAACCCCAAAAGTAAAGTAGTCTTAGGCAGCATTTCGAAAAATTCCTGAAGGGTGAAGTTTATTAAAACAGTGGCAACGTTTCGGTGTGAACCACCTTTATCAAGCCACATATAATGTGTGTATGTTGGTCATGCTATTTTTGTACTTTATTGTAGGTTATTACCGTATATATATGTGTATAAGACATGTTTTTCAGCACAAAAAATGTGCAGAAAAACCTCACCCCGGCTTATAAACGAGTCAATAAAAAAATAAACTTACATATTCACCTTCTGGCGGTCGATGCTCGGCGCGGCTACCCGATTCTTGGTACGGCTCCTCTTCTGTCTTCTCTGCAATGCTCCCATCAACGCGGCTCCTCTTCTGTTTTCTGTCTGCTTTAACAGCCGACAGAGCTGCAACCATGTGCTCTGCCGGCCGGCGCACACTATGATGCGTCATAGTATGATGACATCACAGTATGTGCCGGTCGGAAGAGCGCTTGGGCGCGTCTCTGCCGGCTGTTACAGAAAACAGAAAAGGGGCCGCGGAGATCGGAGAATCAGAGAGCCGCAGCGAGCATCGGGACCGCCCGAAGGTGAGCATGTAAGTTTATTTTTTTATGTGCAGGGCAAACTGGGGGTTGGCTGGCTACTAAAGGGGGCTGGCTGGCTGACAAAGGGGGCTGGCTGGTTGGCTACTAAAGGGGGCTGGCTACCAAATGGGCCTGGCTGGCTGGTTATAAAGGGGGCTGGCTGGCTACTAAAGGGGGCTTGCTGGCTGGCTACTAAAGTGGGCTTGATGGCTAGCTACTAAAGGGTGCTGGCTGGATGTATACAACAGTTTGGTGGCTGTATACTAAAGGGGGCTGGATGGCTGTATACTGGGAGGCTGTGACCAATGCATTTCCCATCCTTGGCTTATACTTGAGATAATAGGTTTTCCTAGTTTTTGGTTGTAAAATTAGGGGCCTTGTCTTATACTATACTCGGGTTGGCTTATACTCGAGTATATACGGTATGTTTTCTTCTCCTAAAATATATATATATATATATATATATATATATACACTATAAATTATATATATATTATATAAATATATACATATACAATTATATATATATATATATATATATATATGTATATATATATTATACTATATGGAATGTTGATGCAGGCCCTTGTTTTAGTTTGATTAACTAAACTGCAAATCTATGGAATAGCCTACCTAAGGAGCTGATAACAGCAAGAACAGCAGAGAGCTTCAAAAAGGCCCTAGAAACCTTTTTTAACATTGACAATTATGGCAGGGAAGTAATTAGACTCCTTAAAGCGCTGTCACCATGAATATAATTTTTAGCTGGTGACAGGTTTCAGGGGGAGAGGGGATGGTGTGGAGGAGAGGAAGAAAGCATGAGGAGACACAGGCACACGCAGGCTCCCCCAGCCCCAATGGGACTCGCCACATGCTGCTGGCAGGGAGCCAGGTAATGTTGCACGGTTGCTTAGTGGTTAGCATTACAGCCTTGTAGCACTGGGGACCTGGGTTCAAGTCCCAGGATCAGCATTTGCAAGGAGTTTGTATGTTCTCTCAAAGGCTATGGGAATCTGTCATTAGGTGAAAATGTTGACAGGCTTCCTTTAACCTGCAGTAATTGACAATTTTCCTCTCCAACCACCATTTGAATCAAGACCATGAAGCTGTCATAAGCTCTTCCTGGTCAGTACTCTGTGGCTGCTATAGACTCAGTTGGTATTAAGCTCCTGTATTACTGGACTCTGTATTCTGGTATTTCAACTCCCTGCCTGGATCCTTTGGTCTTGCGATTTTGTGCTGTGTTTGCCCAGGCACCCGGCTCTAGAGATCATTTTTCTGTGATTGTATAGTCTTATCTCTGTGTATTGCATGTTGCCACAGGAAGGGAATGTTGAAGAGTTGTCCCTTACTGCTTTAGAGTAAGTGAGGAAAGTAGGCAGAGACAGCTGGAAAAGGGGTTTATTCTCAGCGCCCACTATTTATGTCTGTGTCATTAGTACGTTCCCGAAGCCTGCATTCCACCCATCCCCTAAAAACACTGTACACTCTAACTCTAAGCCTTGTTTTCTGCGCATTCCTATGATCCATTTTTCCAGTAAAAGTTCTTTACCTCCTGAACTGAGATGCACTTAACAGTTTTTTTCCTAAATAATAATTTATTTATATATTTTTTATATAGTTGTTTTCAAGAAGAATAGTAGCAAAGAACAAAAGGTGTCGTCACTGTTACAATAGAATGGTCAAGGTAAAGTGAATCCATGGAACAGTACAAAATGAGATCAGACAAATTAATCAAAAAATAAACTAGGGCTGTAGAGAGACATATTAGTCTAATAATAACAGATATTCATGTTTAACATAACGGTGAATGGATTTGACATATTAACGTTACAGTTACAGACAAGGAGCCAAGGGCTTTATACCAAATTATGTCCTGTATGGCAAATATGTAATAAATGCTTGTTTACTGTATGTGGCATTGTAGCGTGACCCCAGGAAAGATCAGATTAAACTGTGCTCCAAGGAACAAACTCTGCTCATATCACACAATGGAACCTTAATTGTACTGGGTACTAATAGCAGTACATTTCCTCATTTTTTTAAATATTTTACATACTTATCAAGCTGAAATTAATGAGATTCTGCAGATAAGGGACATGGAAGGGATCGCCTGTAAGCTTCTGCAGCAGTGTGCTCACATCTCTTGGCTGGTAGATTTCTATTTGTGTGAATTTTATTTAATCATCACAAAAACTAGTCAGAGTTTAAAGTCTGTAAATTGGCAATAAATAGAAAATAGATTGGAAATGTTTCACAGTAATAACTAGCAAAAGGCTAATTTCCTTGCTATTCTTTTCTGACATACACATCACTGCCTAAAATTAATGCCAAAAAGCCAAATGTGATGGAATTGTAGAAAAAAAATGCATTTGTGGCATATTGGAGCAGATATACTTACCCGGTCCATTCGCGATCCAGCGGTGCGTTCTCTGTGGAGGATTCGGGTCCAGCCAGGATTCACTTTTGTTTATATGCGGCGGTTTTTCCGAATCCGTCTGTTTTTTTTACGGCCACCTCCCCGGGGCAATTCAGGGAAAATTGGCGCAAAACGGAAATATTCGGATAACCCGTCAGAAAAACGTGAATCGGGCCCTTAGTAAATGATCCCCATTCTTGTGGACACTGTTTTTACGACTTTCACTGTGCACCCCAAATGATACCTCTTAAGTATTCTATGAATCGGTACGATCACGGGGATTTGTATAGGTTTTATTATGTTTTAGTAGATTGAAACGATTAAAACCTTTTGTTTTTAAAAAGGTTTTTATTGAAGGTTTGTTATTAAAAATTGTGCCTTATTCTTACTACAATAACTTTTTCATACTTGATTATATGGAGTTTTGTGAGGTGTAGTTTTTTCAGAATGTGATGACATTTTAATTTGTGCCATTTTGGGAACTGTGGGATCTTTTAATCACATTTTAGAATTTTTTTTGTGGCAAAAATGGCGTTTCTGACTTTGGTTGCTGTTTTCCGTTACAGTGCTCACCACTGGAAATAATAGTTTTTATAAAATTTTTTGGTTTATTTATTTATTTTTTTTACCAATTTTCTGGGTCCCAAAGGGTACTTTGACCATAGCAGCTGTGATTGCTTCTGTCATATTCTGCAATGGACAATATGCTAAGGCTCTATAACAGTGTGCATCCAGGTCAGTGTAATAGATCTCGTCAAATAACAGTTCCTGCAGTCTTATTTCATGGTTGCCATGATGATGTCACAGGGAACACTGATCCTAGCCAAAATGGCGGCACCAGATTTGTTGACACCTGCAATCAGTACCAACACCAATTGCGGTTGTCAGCGGACGTGTGTTTGGAGAACAATGCAGCAGACACCCACCATGGCCTCAGCCCGTGAGCCTCTTCATACATCCTTAACGGCATTATGACATACATGTACGTCATAATATATTAAGGGATTAAACAACACAATGTAACACCAAGCAACACTTTTGTGAAATCAACCTGTCCAGTTATAATTAACCCTGATTGTGAGGGTGCAGTCACACCTGGCATTTAACCCATGTGTTTGAAAATGCAATGCAACAGCTGAAGATAGATTTGCCTAATTAATTTGCTGTTCATATTTATAGTTACAAAACACAATCGTTAACGCAGTGCTAATACATGCGTCAACCTTGCATTAACACATGTATTTGTCAACACAATGCGTTAACGGTCACGTTTTGCATGGTTCTGTAGGTGGTAACCACAGACCATTTTTCGGTACTCATCCTTTTTCGCTGTTATTTTGGTCACTTTTGTATTTTGTCATTGCTGTCACCCATTGAGGTAGCATGAGGCGGTGTCTAGACTACAATCCACAGAAGTTGCTCAGGTAGTGCAGCTCATCCAGGATGGCACATCAATTCCAGCTATTGCAAGCAACACAGTGTCCAGTACATAGAAAAGCTACGAGGAGACAGGTCAATACACCATGAAGGGGACATAGGAGGACAACAACTTACCAGAAGGCCCACTGCCTCCTCATTTGTGCAAGGAGAAACAGGAGAAGCAGTGCCAGAGCCCTGCAAAATGACCTCCAGCAGGCCACCAATATCCATGCGTTTGCTCAAACTGCTCAAAACAGACTTCATAAGGGTGGCATGAGGGCAAGACATCGACAAGATTGACTGATTTAAAGGAAATCTACCATTTGTTTTTATGCATTGTGAACCAAACATACCTTGCGAATGCTGTGGCGACACTGATGCAGAAAAATATCTTGTTTAATCCCTGATCCGAGTGGTTTTGCTCAAAAAAATAATTATAAAATTCAGGACCTTGGGAAAGCTGGGTGCTGCTGGCTGACAAACATAACCACATTACACAGAGCTTCCTGAACTGTCCAGACAGGAGTTATCAACCTAAGCTTGATGAATCATATACAGCAGCTGGGGGGGCGGGTGCAGTGATTGATTACTTCTGGCTGTCAGGGACAACATAGTGATGATGTATTCTTGGCCCATGTTGGGCAGGACAAGGCTGGAGCAGTGCATAATTAGGGTGAGGAAAAGCACTGAGCCAGCCAAATAAGCGAGAGAGCCTCATTATCATAATGTTATTTTTTTTTTCAGCAAAACCACTCAGTTCAAAGATTAAACAAGAGATTATGTGCTTGCATTAGTGTAGCAACGGCATTCTCAAGGTACGGTATGTTTGGTTCATAATGAATAAAAAATTAAGTAGATTGTGGTAGATGCGTAAAAAGAAAGTGGTAGATTTCCTTTAACATTGGTGCCCTATGCTCTTCAAGGATGACAGCAGGCTCAAACTGAGCACATGTGACAGAGATATAGCAATATTCTACAACATGGCGGGTTTAACAGCCTTTGACTGCCATAAGGTACTGGAATAAGATCCTTAGGACCGTTCCTTCTGCTGTATGACAATGCTAGGCTTCCAGTGGCTGTAGTGTGTCAGCAGTTCATGAATGGTGAAGGCATTGCTGCTATGGATGGACCTGCCTGATCCCCAGACCTCAATCCAGTGGAGCACATCTGAGACATCATGGGGCTCATTTACTAAGGGTCGCAGTGCGCACTTTAGTCGGACTGTGCACCTTTGTCAGGGCTAAAACACTTTGCACAGGTATTTATAAGAAGTGTGTGTTCTGGAATTGTGTCGCACGTGACCCTTTTTGTTGCACAGCTGCTCTGGCTTCCATGCGTCACAAATTAGGGGCGTGCCGTTGGTCGGTCCGACTGATTTGGACTGAGCGTGGGATTTGACTTTTAAATGGTGTCGCAAGCCCTATGTTTAATATGCACCACAAAAAAAATGGTGAACTCTGTAGGACCTGAGCGGGGAAGTGACACATTCATGATTTCAGGCGCACAATCTTATTGAATAACCGCACGCAGCTTTATAGACGGACAATGCACTCCAGTGAACTCCGGTAAATGTGCCCCATGTTTTGTTCCATCCACTAATGCCACAGTGCAACATTGACTGTTCAGGGGTTGCCTGATGCTTTAATCCAGGTCTGGGAGGAGATCCCATCCGCCACACACAATACTGAACCTCTTTGCCTTGTCTTGAGGCATTTCCAATTAAGTTGGATCAGTGTGAAACTTGGTTTTCCACTTTGATTTTGAATAGCAGTCTAAGTCCAGACATTAATGAGATATTAATTTTGATTTGATTATAATTTTTATGCTGTATTGTTCTCAACACATTCCACTATGTTCTGAATAAAGAACTGGAATAGTTAATTCGTTGAGATCTAGGATGTAGTATTTTGGGGTTCCCTTTATTTTTTGAGCAGTGTATATCCTAGCAATAAAGCCTTTCACCTACCTGCCTCTGTTTATTTTGCTGGATCCACTTTCTGACATTCTCTTCTAGCAGTCTATTTTCGTAGTCATTAGCTGTCTGATATAATCAATTCTCCCTGCCCGGCCTACGCTGTGTACTCTGACATTACAGACACAATACTGGAGTTCTATATTCTAGAGGACAGGTTCTGCTCTCTGCTTGGGTGGCCAGTAAAGCAGAATATAACTTATTGATTTATGTCTATCATACGTTTTTTACTATGATATTTTATGACTTATTAATAATAGAACTTACACATGATGACAATTGCTTTATTGCAATATGTGTGGTCCCCATTCAGCTCACAGTAACAAAATGTGTGGTCCATATTTCCCTACCAAAGGGGTTCAAAGTGGAAGAGTCATCTCCATTCATTGGGGAAGGTTTACTGAAAGGATTGCACCTAGAATAAGTTGTAAAATGTGCAAAATCTTTTGTATCCCTTGTACAAAGTATTGCATGTAGTTATAGACAGTGGGTGGTTTAGGGGGGAAGAGGCATTGGGAGTCAATTTGCTGGATGAGAGGAGGTAAGCATCTTGCGGAACATAAGCAGATGAAGCGGAGCCAGCTGCATGGTCTGCGCGTTCATCTGCACATTTGCTCCGCTACGGCACCGCTTGTTAGGCGTACATAGTTTGCATAGCTCCCGAAGTTGGTGACAGCGGGCGGATGATCAATTGATGATGTCAGCAGAGGGAACAAAGCAGGGGGTGCCAATATGCCGTATGAGGGGCAGCATTATGAATTCAAAACCGACACACGGAGGAGTGTTTCACCTCTGCAGCCACTCTCAGGGCACGAAGAGACTGGTCAAAGAGCACATGGCATTGCAAGGTAATATAACTTTTTTTTTGTAAAACTGATTTTTATCTCCAAAAACTGTTTGGCAGTGTATCCACAATACTCTATGGCAGTGGTGGCGAACCTATGGCACGGGTGCCAGAGGTGGCACTCAGAGCCATTTCTGTGGGTACTCAGACTATCACTCCAGGACAGAGTTCACCAAATAGGACCAAATCTACCAAGTCCCAGGCAACTTAAGAGATGCTGCTCTCAGCGCTATTTTAAAGCGAAATTTCACTGGCTGTTTGGAACTGCAGGGAAAGTGAGAAGGTGTTGACAGAACTGCAATGTCTTTGTAGGTCATCCTGCTGGACCCACCATTCTTCTACAGAGAGACCCTGGAGAGAAGCTACAACGAGTATGAATTTGTGTTGGTGGCCTTAGGGGGTAGATACGATTGAAAGAGGAGTTGCAATAAATTACTGCTTAAAATGCCATGTTGGCACTTCATGGTAAATACGTGGATTTTGGTTGTAGTTTGGGCACTCAGTTTCTAGAAGGTTTGCCATCACTGCTCTATGGGGACTGGGGGGTGCTAAAATGGGTCTCCTGGTGACAGGTTCCCTTTAAAGGGTTTTTCTGGCCCAAAAGTGTTATTATACCTGCCGGAAGCTCAGATTATTGGGCTGTGACCGATCAAGCCAGCTTAGAGCAAATTCTTTAAGGAAATTTA
Organism: Engystomops pustulosus; assembly: GCA_019512145.1. Lineage (NCBI taxonomy): Eukaryota > Metazoa > Chordata > Amphibia > Anura > Leptodactylidae > Engystomops > Engystomops pustulosus. The sequence goes on along the minus strand of CM033642.1, from coordinate 190,677,552 downwards.
TCACTAGGATGAAAGACAGTATGCAAATGTCCATTAACACCTATGCAGCTTGGATCCCCTCAGGCTCACTTGCATACAGTCCTTCATCCTGGTGGTAGATTCCCTTTAACTATGGACATATATATCTGCATGTGGATCACACTACACAATACCAGCTGTGGAACAGGACTATGTCGCCTGGTGGTTGGGGACACAGTTCGGAAATGGAGGTGGCCTATACTGTAGCCAAAAATCATCATATATAGCCTGTGGTCCTAGTTCTATTTACTGCTGTCAGTAATAGTAGTCAGTAGTACATCGCACCATGCCTGCCTACTTCAGAGCTGCATTTAAAGGAGTATTCCCATTATAGCAAATTAATGTCACTGTTTATATGATAAAAAGTTATACAATTTTCCAATATACTTTCTGTATCAATTCCTCACGGTTTTCTAGATCTCTGCTTGCTTTCATTCATTCCATTGATTCCGTTCTTGTGCGTTTTTTTATCCATGTAATATCCATGCAGCGATAATCAAGGACAAGCTTCTTCTGCACATTACCACTGTGGTCTTCATGGGTGCTGCACACCGTTATTTTTTCTTGTATGTTGGATCGTGGAAGTGAAGGATTTGGTAGCGTGCACCGCCACATGGATTGTTGGCAGGAGGACATATGGGTGATCAGGTGAATGAACTGATTGTTTCTTCTATATATTAGAAGCTTTCTATGGAATGAAAGCAAGCAGAGATCTAGATATGAGATCTTAAGGAATTGATACAGAAAGTATATTGTATACAGAAAATTGTATAAGTTTTTATCATACAAATAAAATTAACAATAATTTGCTGAAATAGCAATACACCTTTAACTATGGCAGTGACGAGGACTGCTACAGGGGAATGTGGAAAGGTAAGTAGGTAGATGTGGCTAAGCATGGGTCTCCCTAATTTTCTGCATCACAAACTGGTCCATGGGAAAAGATTGCAGACCATCACTTGTCCAAAAAATGTAGAGGACCACGGCTCTAGAATACATGAACGCTGATCATAGTGGGGGAGGTTCAGGACTAATTGATGCTTATAATAACATTTGTTGCTCTTAACAATTTTCAGACTAATCCTGCCCTGGTACAGTAAAAAAAACAGCAGTGCATGAGGGATATTTACACCATAGAATAGTATCTGAGGGCATGGGTGGCAGTGTACGGCCTGGCACTAAACCACCATCTATATAAGTGTCCTCTCATCTCCGTCAGCATCTGGATGGCATCCTTCTATTCCCCCTGACCCTGGCACATCCCTCTGTTGCCCGGAGCTCAGGCAGCAGGCTGGCACCGAGACCTTTCCCTGGGCGGAGCCTCCATGATACACGGGCTGTGAGCGGGAGGAGGCGGGGCTTCTGGCTCACAATCACAGGGCAGCTGCTAGCCTTCTCCTGCTGTGAGGTCCTGGCAGAGGTGGACAGGGAGGGCATCCCCGGAGGTCAGGCACAGCAGCCACCAGGGTACACACAGCAAAGGTAAGCGGGCACGTATCGTCACTCCTGTGCCCTGTAGTGTGGTCAGAGGTGTGCCAGGCTCCTACTTGTCTTATATCTTACTAACTTTAACTGCTTGGAAGCTGTAAGTGGCACATATCAGTATAGGGGGCATGGCTATAGCACAGGGGCATGTGTACGTAGTTATAGACAGCTCGTGCTGCATTTATGTTGTTATTATACATCAGCTGATGAGGATATATAACTGCCAATATCATGGAGAGGGGTGATGTGTACTGTAGTATATAGCTGCAATATACATGGAGAGGGGTGATGTGTACTGTAGTATATAGCTGCAATATACATGGAGAGGGGTGATGTGTACTGTAGTATATAGCTGCACTATACAGGGTGGGGGTGATGTGTACTGTAGTATATAGCTGCAATATACATGGAGAGGGTGATGTGTACTGTAGTATATAGCTGCACTATACATGGAGAGGGGTGATGTGTACTGTAGTATATAGCTGCATTACACAGGGTGAGGGGGGTGATGTGTACTGTAGTATATAGCTGCAATATACATGGAGAGGGTGATGGTGTATGTAGTATTAGTGATTAGTGCATTAACATGGAGAGGGGGTGATGTGTACTGTAGTATATAGCTGCATTACACAGGGTGAGGGGGGGGGAGGTATGGTAGGAGAAGCGGACATAACATGGTAGAGATGGGTGATGTGTACGTAGTATATAGCTGCACTATACATGGAGAGGGGTGATGTGTACTGTAGTATATAGCTGCACTTACAATGGAGAGGGGTGATGTGTACTTAGTATATAGCTGCATTACACAGGGTGAGGGGGTGATGTGTATTGTAGTATATAGCTGCATTATACAGGGTGAGGGGTGATGTGTGTACTGTAGTATATAGCTGCACTGTACATGGAGAGGGGTGATATGTAGTGTAGTATATAGCTGCACTATACATGGAGAGGGGTGATGTGTACTGTAGTATATAGACAGCTATGTACAATAAGAGGGGTAATGTATACGGTAGTATATAGCTGCTCTGTATATGGAGAGGGGTGATGTATACTGTAGTATATAGCTGCACTGTACATGGAGAGGGGTGATGTATACTGTAGTATATAGCTGCACTGTACATGGAGAGGGGTGATGTGTACTGTAGTATATAGCTGCACTATACATGGAGAGGGGTGATGTGTACTGTAGTATATAGCTGCACTGTACATGGAGAGGGGTGATGTATACTGTAGTATATAGCTGCACTATACATGGAGAGGGGTGATGTGTACTGTTAGTATATAGCGCACTATACATGGAGAGGGTGATGTGTACTGGTAGTATATAGCTAGCTCTGTGCAGGTGTGCCTGTAAACTGTTATATACAATACAGCTGACTGAGGATATATAACTGCACTATTCAGGGAGAGGGGTGATGTACTGTAGTATAAGATACACTATACATGGAGAGGGATAATTTATACTGTAGTATATAGCTAGCTCTGTGCAGGTGCTGCCTGTATATTGTATTAATTACAGCTGACTGAGGATATATAGCTGCACTGTACAGGGCGAGGGGTTGATGTTTAGAGCCTCTGCATGTTTACATCAGTCATCCCTTTGTCAACAGCCACAGAAGATAAGTGTCCTGAATATAGGGAAACAACCTGTAGAACAGATCACTGTGTATGTATACAAATATCTGCATCTATATAGTGTATCTATGAACGAGTCTACAGGCAATAAATGCAAATATGCCTTGTAGCCAGTAATCCAATCTGCAGCTGTAAATCTCCATATTTCTGCTGTGAAGTGCCAAATCTCTTGGCACTATGGTGTACAGGTGTATATGACTACCAGGCAAGCAGACCACCCTGTGGACTTGTGATGCTATGTGATTACTAAGGCTTTTATAAACTCCACTTAGTGCACATCACAAATTATCATTGATTGTCTGAACCCAAGTCTTAAAGGGAGTATACCACAGGATGAAGGACGTATGCAAATGAGCCTGAAGGGCTCAGGCTCGTAGGTGTTAATGGTAATGGAGCCTGGAGCCACTCAGGCATTTGCTACAGTCCTTATCTGGTGGTAGATACCCTTTAAAGGTAGTGTATGGGTGGTTTAGTGTCCCAAATCCCCTTGACAGGTCTCTTTTAAAGGGAACCTGTCATCAGCAATTGACTGATAAACCACTACCAGAATATTGTTAAGCAGTTGTAACTCCATCTAGTTTTTGTTTCTTTCATGACCAACTCAAAGTGAGCTGTAAATGGTTGTATAAAGTCAAGGAGGAGGAGAGTTTAAGACTGAAGTCAAGGTGGGGTGCATTGAACGCCTCTTTCTCTGTGATAGAAAAATGCATCAGAATTCAGAAGATCTGGTTAGCAAGGTCTCGGATGTAGGACACACTACAGTAAAGGGGGCTTTCTGAGGAAGAGAGAAAGTCAAGCTTTCTTCCTCGAAAGCCCCCTTTACTGTAGTTGATGGTCTACATCCAGAGACATTGCTAACCAGATCTTCTGAATTCTGATGATGCATTATTTCTATCACAGAGAAAGAGGCGTTCAATGCACCCCACCTTGACTTCAGTCTTAACTCTCCTCCTCCTGACTTTATACAACCAATTACATTCAAATTTATTAAAGTAGATTTTCTGGATGATGGCATCCAGTCATGAAAGAAACATGATTTGGAGGTGTTCAGCTGCTTGACAACATACAAGTAGGTGTTATAGGTCAATTTGTGCTGACAGGTTCCCTTTAGGGAAGCTAAACCCTGGGGTAGGGCAGGTGAGGTGATAGTAGCATTGTATAGTGTCAGATCAAATACTGGCCTTCTATATAACATGGATGAGCTAGGACCAGTCATGGAGGGAAGTCCCATTTCTATGACCATACGTATTCATATTTATGAAATTGATCACAAAAACATTGGTGACAGGATACATTTGTCTTAGTTACACTTTACTGATCTGCCATATTTAGATGCTTGGGGCTACAGTCACTGTATAGTCAGATGGAGAAAGTGACAGTATTATACAACACTCTGGTTTGTACGTACAGCAAGACCTTTAATATATGCGGGTGATCTCAGATATTATGTTTACAGATGTCAGTGGTGCCTGACACGTTCTGATTATTTCAGGGCTTCCATTCAGAGGTCATGGATTACACATTATTAGAAGAATGACAGCTAAACTGGATTCAGATGTCAGGATATTTCTTGATCCATCAAGCATTTTAATATTCAGAAGCTTATCTTTAAAAATATAAGACATAACTACTGGAGAATAAACAGAAACTGATGCAAGAGGGAATGGCCAAGCTTTATCCTGGCACATGTCTGATAAGTAGGCCTTATACATAAAAATAATCCATGCCAAGGTGATCACAGATATGTCCTCATGGACACAAAACACTGAGCTTACGCAGATGCTTCCCTGCTTGTGTAGCGTGTGGTTTCTGTTCTGAGCCACATCTGTTTTTTTCACATACATTAATATTTCATGTTAACATTTTTCCATGTCCGCAAAACAACCCTTTTTTTAGTTTTAAAATGGTAACCTAACACCTGGTTCCCAGCAAAAAATGGACTTCAGTTTTTTTTTTCTTTTTTTTCAAACTCACACATAAACTTCTGTAATCTGCATGCTTGAAAAAAAGGACAGGTTCCAAAAATTTTGTGAAGACAACCAAGAAGGTTCAGTAAAAAGCTTCAGTGAAAATCCCAAATAAAAAAATGCTGGTCTGAAGAGCCTTAGAAAGCATGCAGGTGGTGATGAATAGAGGGTGCTTTACGAGCATGTCAGGGATAATGAAATGGTCCATTACAAGGTATGATTAATAGAGAGGAGTGGGAAACGACAGATGCAAGGGAGAAGAGAATGGAAAGTAGTTTAGTTGAGAGTAAAGGAAGGATGTATGACAGACATAACTGGATTACTTGTAATACTGCAATGCTGTGACAATTGGGGGTAAAGAATGGTAAGGGGTGACGTCTACTTACACCATTAGTAGAATCAGGACTTTATGGTGGAAGACAAGTTAGCAAATTCTAGATCTAGATTTTATGCATTTTCATATGAAATGTGAGAGGTATTAGAGAAGATTTCCTTTCCTGTTGTAATTGTGTGTTTATCACATGAATAGCAAAAAACAAGTGCCGTTCATTTATTTTAAATGACATCACTTGGTACTTTATAATAATTAAAGTCTATGAATCAATTTATACATCCTTGGTTTGGTAAATTGTCAGGAATTATCAAATTACAAATGCAACATGGATGCAAATTGTCCATGAACAATTATTGAAGGAGTGTCTAGTTTCTGCAAACAGATGTCATTGTTTGTATGATGAAAAGGTAGACAATTTTCCGATGCACTTTATGTATCAATTCCTCACAATTTCTAGATCTATGGTGCTCCCAATGTAGCTTCCTGATAAAAAAAATCTATCTTGGTCATGTGATGTCACACAGGTGACAGCTCTGAGATACTATACAAGACATGCACCTCTGTGTGACATCCCATGACCATGAATCGTGTGGAATTGATACAGAAAGTATATTGGAAACTTGTATAACTTTTTTAACTAAACATAACATTTATTTAGTGGAAATTGACAACTCTGTTAAATATCAGTAAAGTTGTGTAGGTAAAGCCTTAAACTTTTACTGATTGTCTCCTGAAACTTGTTTCTGTTTGATCAGGAAGATGTTGGAAAAGGGGGTTCTAAAGAAGGAAGACAATATTGTTTCTTAGAATATCAGAAGTAATAAAGATCACGTAATAACTTGGCAGAATTTTCCAGCCATTTTAAAAGGTTGAAATGACTTCCGTGAAGTGGTTTCTGTTCTCTATAATTAACCTTCCACAGTCTGAGGCAAGACATCTTACTACTAAGTATTATTACTCATTTCTGCTGCAGCTCTGTACTTTGTAAAACCAGAAATTTCATAGAATAAAAACAGGAAACAAAAAGGACAATCCCATTTATTTCTTAGAGTCTAAAACTGATGCCAAAACTGTAGTAAGTATCCATCAATTGCCAGTGGAAATTAGAATATTACTTTTTTTTGCAGCATTTTTTCCTTCGAAAACAAAAACCTGATACCATGCAAAAAATATAAAACATATGAGTATAGTAAAGGTATTGTTTTAATTCAGAACCACGGATGGTTACCGTCGCATGCATTTCCATGAACGTATATGTGACGGGCCAGAAGCCTGTCCCCATACGCTAGGCTGTTTTAACAAGTTCAGCCCTAGCGCAATGGGGGGCGTTCTTAGCCCAAGCACATTTACGTTTCCAGTGAAGTGCAAGCGATCTGTAACAAATTGCCTAAATATGCTGCAAATAAATGGTTCATAGGTAACTTCACCCAATAGCTGCGTAGGGTCCCAAACACGTGATGAGCGCAATATTACAGACCCATACAACAGAACTATATGCATGAGACTGACAGTAACTTGCCATATTGAAATGTTTTGGCATACGCTCTGCATTACTCATTGATTACCTTTATGGGGTGTGTAGTGCATTACCATGCTGGAGAATGGTCTGTGTGCGGCAGTACATGCCTAGCTGTGGTTAGCTGCAGTGCAGTAATAAATTAATCCTCTTCAGATGGAGGATATTTATATTTAGCAACATTGTTAGGTCTTTAAAATTGTGTTTCCATCCTAAGAACTAGTTAGCAAAGGAGGACAAGTCAGCGGATGTTAAATGACAGAAATAGCCCTAGCCACATACAAAGGATGTAACAATAGAGTTTCTTGCAGGTAGTGACAATACATATAGATATAGATTATCAGATAAATAATTGAAACTAATAATCAAGGTCATAATGGACTATGAGTATTTGTACCTGCAGATAAAGGGTTAAATGACCAAGGACTGACTTGAAGGCTCCTTCCTTTAACCCTCACTTGAACTTGAAGTCTTGGGTAACCTGTCTACCTTTGCCTCTGGCCGCCTTATTACTATTAACAGGAGCAGCTGTATAACCAAGTGCGAATCACAGCAGCTGCTGATAGCATCACAGGCAGACATAATACTTGTGTTCTGTATCCTAGGCACCCAGGGGGGCTAACCTACAGCAGGTGGGGGCAAAGCCATAGATATTCAGTAATAATGTATTTATTATTCCAGTTTCAAAATATTTTATGCTTCCTCCTCAAAAATGCAAATAAGTAGATATGATTTTACAGTTCAAGGTGATAAAGAGGTTTTATTATTCTCCTAATGATAACACATGAATGTGTTTCTGAATGTTCCTGTATTATTTATGTGATGTTGGCTTGTCAGATTTTTGCAGCAGCTTGAGGCCACGTTCACAAGTGTTGTTTGCCTTGCGTTTTTGCAGGATTTTCTGCGATCACCTATTGAAGTCAGATTGTGTTTGCATCACATTAAAGCAAGGCCTGTGCTCACACATGGCAATTACGTTGCATTTTGTACAAAACGCAAATGTATCACAATGTATAACTAAGCATTAAAATCACGTTGCATTGTGTGTACAAAATATATTTAACACACATTACATTGTATAATAAGCAAATGTAAACAGTGATGTTTTTTAGGCCCATTCCTCTCCTCGGCTGTGTTTCAAAACACAATGTTAACGCCACATCTGAATGCAACCTTTGGGTGCCTCCCACGTGCTGTTCTGCAGTTTTAAACGCATCCAAAACTAAAGTTTTGTCTTATATCTTATAACTTTAACTGCTTGGAAGCTGTAAGTGGCACCTATCAGTATAGGGGGCAGGCTTTTTATCGACAGGTGGCATGTTACTGTAGTATATAGACAAGCTCATGTGCTGGCATTTATGTTGTATTTAATTACAGTGATGAAGGATTATATAAACTGCAATTATACATGGAGAGGGGGATGTGTACTGCAGTATATAGCTGCACTATACATGGGAGGGGTGATGTGTACTGTAGTATATAGCTGCACTATACATGAGGGTGATGTTATGAGAGATATGCGATGAGGGTGGGGTGATGGGGGACTGCTGTAATAGATCATAGCTGCACTATACAGTGGAGAGGGCTGATGTGCACTGCTAGCATATATAGCTGCCACTTATAATCGAGAGGGGTTGATGTGATTGTACTGTAGTTATTAGAGCTGCATTACACGGTTTGGGTTATGCGAGTGTGAATAATGGGATGGTGATGTGTACCGTAGTATATAGCTGCAACTATACATGCGAGATGGGTGATGTGTACTGTAGTATATAGCTGCACTATCACAGAGAGGGGTGATGTGTACTGTAGTATATAGCTGCAGTACACCAGGGTGGGGGGGTGGGTGATGGGTATTGTCGTATGATAGCTGCATTATACAGGGTGAGGGGGTGATGTGTTACTGTAGTAGATAGCTGCCACTGTACATGGAGAGGGGTTGCTAATGTAGTGTAGGAAAGCTGACACTTATACATGGAGAGGGGTGATGGTGTACTGTTAGTATATAGACAGGCTATGTTACCATAAGAGGGGTAATGTATACGGAGGTAGATAGATGCTCTGTATATGGAGAGGGGTGATATGTACTGTCAGTTGTCTAGCTGCACGTACATGGAGAGGTGATGTGTACGTAGTATAGTGCTCACATACAAGGAGATGGGTTGTGATGTGTACTGGAGGATATAGCTGCATGACAGGAGAGGGGTGAGATGTAGTGTAGTATTCTAGATGCACTATACATGAGAGGGGGTGCTGTGTACTGTAGATATAGCTGCCACTATACATCGAGAGGGGTGATTGTTGTACTGTAGTAATATAAGACTGCATTACCACAGGGTGGAATCCGGGCGGCGAGTCCCCCTGGGGAGGGTAGTGGGCAGGATGAGCTGCAAGTATGCAGAAACGGGTGAGGGGTGATGGCGGACGGGAGTATAGAGAGGACACGGGTAAAGGAGAGGTTCGGGCTGAGGTGGGAATGCTAGGATATATGCACAGCTATGTACAATAAGAGGCGGTAATGTATACGGTAGTATATAGCTGTATGTAATATGGAGAGGGGTGGGTATACTGTAGATATAGCTGCACTGTGTACATGTGAGAGGGTTGGGTAGTGCAGAGAAGGGAGTAGTGATGAAGTAGATGCACTCCGGTAAATCTGGAGATGGGGGTGGGTGAGGTGGACCTGTATAGTAGATAGCTGCACCTATACAGGCGAGAGGGGTGAGTTGGTACTGTATAATATACTAGCTCTGTGCAGGTTGCGGCCTTGTAAATGGTTATATACAATACAGCTGACTGAGGATATATAACGCATATTCAGGGAGCGGGGTGATGGTAAGTTTGTAGAATAGATACACTATACATGGAGAGGGATAATGTATACGGACCAGTATATAGCTAGCTCTGGGAGGTGATGCTGTTTATATTGTTTATTACATTACAGCCTGAATGAGGATATATAGACTGAACTGCTACAGGGCGAGGGTTAGGGGTTTGATGTTTGAGAGCTATGCATGTTTACATTCAGTCATCCCTTGTCAACCAGCCCACCAGAGATAAAGTGTCTGAATTATAGGGAACAAACCTGGTAGAACAGATCACTGTGTATGTATACACATATCTGCATCTATATAAGGTATCTATGAACGAGTATTAAAGGCAATAAAATGCAATATATGCCTTGTAGCAGTAATCGAATCTGCATTCTGTAATCTCCATTATTGCTGCTTGTGAAGTACCAAATCTCTTGGCTACTAAAGCGGTACAGGTGTATATGACTACAGGCAAGCAGGACCCCTGTGGAATTGTGAGTTAGGTGATTACTAAGGCTCTTTTATAAAGCCAATTAGGGGCACATCACAAAGTATCATTGCTTTGTCGTAGAACCCAAGTATTAAAGGGAACTAACAAAAGGTATGAAGGACGGTATGCTAAAGAAGCCTGAAGGGCTCCAGGCGCCGTAGGTGGTTAATGGTAATGGCGCTGGAGGCCATCAGGCTTCAGGTGAGTAAGTCCTTCATCTGGTGGTTAGAAACCTTTTTAAGGGTAGTGTATGGGTGGTTTAGTATGTCCCAAAATCCCGTGACAGGTCTCTTTTAAAGGGAACTGTCATAAGCAATTGACCCTGATAAACCACTACAAGAATATTGTTAAGCAGTTGTAACTCCATCCTAGTTTTTGTTTCTTTCATGACCAACTTCAAAGTGAGCTGTAAATTGGTTGTAAAAGTTCAAGGAGGAGGAAGAGTTTAAGAATGAAGTCAGGTGGGGTGCATTGAACGCCTCTTTCTCCTGTGACTTTCTGTAGAAATAATGCATAAGAATTCAAGAAGATCTGGTTAGCATGTCTCTGGAGTAGGACCATCAACTACAGTAAAGGGGGATTTCTGAGGAAGAGAGAAAGTCAAGCTTCTCTCCTCAGAAAGCCCCCTTTACATGTAGTGATTTGTCACAAATCCGAGACATTGCTAAACCAGATTTCTGAGTATGATGCAGTATTTCAGCACAGAGAAAAAGGCGGGCAATGCACACCCACCGTGACGTCAGTCTGAAAAACTCTCCTCTCCTGGACGGGAGACAACCCAAGGGGACAGGCAAAGGAATTGAATTGCAGGAAGAAGGGTAGTCAGAGAGGGCCGCCGTGCTTAAGGCCAGCAGGGATCTAGAAACGGGAAGGAAAACGAAAGAAAAGACATCAGAAGATCATTGTACTTTGACCCGATCTACGAACAAAGGAGAGCTTGCATACCTGGGGGAACGGGTTCTCTAATCAGATCCATCTCCCTTATCACCCTTGTGTTGTCGTCGCCCCTCTCGCTGGCCCCATCCCCTTGGTGGTCGAACCGCAGGACGAAGGCCGACAAAAAGCGACATAACATGAATGGGGGACGTCCTTATATACGGTAGCCAGAGGAGCCGCCACATATAGGACTGGCGGCCCGGAAACTGCGAGGTGAACAGGCCGCAAGGGATCAGAGAATACCATCCAAAATCCCTACCAAGTATGGCTGCGCAGCGGCCTTTGTCCGAGTGGAAGCGGAGGGTGATAAGCCTCATCCTCACCCTCTAGGGCGGATACCCTGCTCAGAAAAGGGTGATGAAGACCTGGGAAGAAGAAAAAAAGAACGGGACAGGACTAGATACAGAACTATGGAAGGAGAGAGGACACATCAGGCAGGGATGGGATGTACACCAGTCCCATTCTATGACCCCATACGTATTCATATTATGAAATTGATCACCAAAAACATTGGTGACAGGATACATTTGTCTTAGTTACACCTTTACTGATCTGCCATATTTAGATGCTTGGGGCTACAGTCACTGTATAGTCAGATGGAGAAAGTGACAGTATTATACAACACTCTGGTTTGTACGTACAGCAAGACCTTTAATATTGCGGGTGATCTCAGATATTATGTTTACAGATGTCAGTGGTGCCTGACACGTTCTGATTATTTCAGGGCTTCCCATTCAGAGGTAATGGATTACACATTATTAGAAGAATGACAGCTAAACTGGATTCAGATGTCAGGATATTTCTTGATCCATCAAGCATTTTAATATTCAGAAGCTTATCTTTAAAAATATAGACATAACTACTGGAGAATAAACAGAACTGATGCAAGAGGGAATGGCCAAGCTTTATCCTGGGCACATGTCTTGATAAGAGGCCTTATACAAAAAAAATCCATGCCAAGGTGATCACAGATATGTCCTCATGGACACAAAAACACTGAGCTTACGCAGATGTTCCCTGCTTGTGGTAGCGTGTGGTTTCTGTTTGAGCCACATCTGTTTTTTCAAATACATTAATATTTCATTGTTACATTTTTTTCATGTCCGCAAAACAACCCTTTTTTTAAGTTTTAAAATGGTAACCTAACACCTGGTTCCCCAGCAAAAAAATGGACTTCAGTTTTTTTTTCTTTTTTTTCAAACTCACACATAAACTTCTGTAATCTGCATGCTTGAAAAAAAAGGACAGGTCCAAAAATTTTGTGAAGAAACCAAGAGATGGTTCAGTAAAAAGCTTCGTCGAAAATAAACCAAAAAAAAAAGAGGGTGAAAGAGCTTAGAAGAAATGCAGATGGTGATAGATAGGGTGCTTTACTGAGCATGTCAGGGATAATGAAATGGTCCATTACAAGGAACGATAATGAGAGGAGTGGGGAAACGAAGATGCAAGGAAGAGAAGGGAAGGAAAGTAGTTTGTTGAGAGTAAAGGAAGGATGTTACAGACATAACTGGACTAAGTAAACTGAAGCGTGACAAGTGGGGGGTAAAGAATGGTAAGGGTGATCGAATCTACTTACACCATTAGTAGAATCAGGACTTTATGGTGGAAGACAAGTTAGCAAATTCTAGATCTAGATTTTATGCATTTTCATATGAAATGTGAGAGGGTATATTGAAGAAAGATTTCCTTTCCTGTTGTAATTGTGTTGTCAATCATGAATAGCAAAAACAAGTGCCGTTCATTTATTTTAAATGACATCACTTGGTTCTTTAAATAATTAAAGTCTATGAATCAATTTATACATCCTTGGTTTGGTAATTTGTCAGGAAAACTCAAATACAAATGCAACATGGATGCAAATTGTCCATGAACAATTATTGAAGGAGTTGGCTAGTTTCTGCAAACAGATGTCATTGTTTGTATGATGAAAAGGTAGACAATTTTCCGATGCACTTTATGTATCAATTCCTCACATTTTCTAGATCTAGCGGTGCTCCCAATGTAGCTTCCGTAATAAAAAAATCTATCTTGGTCATGTGATGTCACACAGGTGCACAGCTCTGAGTACTAAAAGACATGCACCTGTGTGACATCCCATGACCATGGATCGTGTGGAATGATACAGAAAGTATATTGGAAAACGTGTTAAACTTTTAAACTAAACATAACATTTATTTAGTGGAACTTGACAACTCTGTTAAAATCAGTAAGTTGTGTAGGTAAAGCCTTAAACTTTTACTGATTGTCTCCTGAACTTGTTCTGTTTGATCAGGAAGATGTTGGAAAAAGTGGGTTCTAAAGAAGGAAGACTAAATTGTTTCTGTAGGATATCAGAAGTAATAAAGATCCCGTAATAACTTGGCAGAATTTTCCAGCCATTAAAAGGTTGAAATGACTTCCGTGAAGTGGTTTCTGTTCTCTATAATTAACCTTCCACAGTTGAGGCAAGACATCTTACTACTACAGTATTATTACTCATTCTGCTGCAGCTCTGTAATTTGTAAAACCGAAATTTCATGAATAAAACAGGAAACAATACAGTGACCAATCCCATTTATTTCTTAGAGTTAAAACTGTCATAAGTGAAATCCATCAATTGCCAGTGGAAATTAGAATATTACTTTTATTTTTTGCAGCATTTTTTCCTTCGAAAACAAAAACCTGATACCATGCCAAAAAATATAAAACATATGAGTATAGTAAAGGTATTGTTTTAATTCAGAACACACGGTGGTTAAGATCGCATGCATTTCCATGAACTATATGTGACGGGCCAGAAGCCTGTCCCCATACGCTAGGCTGTTTTAACAAGTTCAGCCACTAGCGCAATGGGGGGCGTTCCTTAGCCCAAGCACATTTACTTTCCAGTGAAGTGCAAGCGATCTGTAACAAATTGCCCTAAATATGCTTGCAAATAAATGGTTCATAGGTAACTTCACTGCGTAGGGTCCACACAGTGATGAGCGAATATTACAGACCCATTACAACAGAACTATATGCATGAGACCTGACCGTAACTGGCATATTGAAATGTTTGGAGAAGACCTGAGACTTCCATGATTACCTATGGGGTGTGTAGTGCATAATTGGAGATGGCTGGTCGTGCGGCAGTAAACATGCCTAGCTGTGGTTAGCTGCAGTGCAGTAATAAATTAACTCCTCTTCAGCTGGAGGATATTTATATTTAGCAACATTGTTGGGTCTTAAAATTGTGTTTCCCATCCTAAGAAACTAGTTAGCAAAGGAGGACAAGTCAGCGGAGTTTAAATGACAAATAGCCTAGCCACATCAAAGGATGTAACAAAGAGTTTCATTAGATGAATATGCAGGTAGTGACAATACAATGAGATATAGATATATCAGATAATATTTTGAAACTAATAATCAACAGGTTATAATGGACTATGAGTATTTGTTACCTGCAGATAAAGGGTTAAATGACCAAGGACTGACTTGAAGGCTCCTTCCTTTAACCCTCACTTGAATTGAGTCTTGGGTAACCTTGTCTACCTTCTTTGCCTCTGGCCGCCTCATACTTATTAACAGGAGCAGCTGTATAACCAAGTGCGAATCACAGCAGCTGCTGATAGCATCACAGGCAGACATAATACTTGTGTTCTGTACCTAGGCAACCCAGGGGGTCTAACCTACAGCAGGTGGGGGCAAAGCCATAGATATTCAGTAATAATGTATTATTATCCAGTTCAAAATATTTTTATTGCTTCCTCCCAAAAAATGCAAATAAGTAGATATGCTTCACAGTTCAAGGTGATAAAGAGGTTTATTATTTCTCTAATGATAACACATGAATGTGTTTCTGAATGTTCCCTGTATTATTTATATGATGTTGGCTTGTCAGATTTTTGCAGCGCATGAGGCCACGTTCACAGTGTTGTTTGCCTTGCGTTTTTGCAGGATTATTCTGCGATCACCTATTGAAGTCAGATTGTGTTTGCATCACATTAAAGCAGGCCTGTGCTCACACATGCAATTACGTTGCATTTTGTACAAAACGCAATGTTATCACAATGTATTAACTAAGCACTAAATCACGTTGCATTGGTTAACAAATATACATTTAACACACATTTACATTGATAATAAGCAAAATGTACACAGGTGATGTTTTTGGCCATTCCTCTCCTGCTGTGTTTCAAAACACAATGTAAGCGCCACATCTGAATGCAACTTGAGGGCGCCTTCCCAGTGCTGTTCTCGTCACGTTTTAAACGATCCAAAACTAAAAGGGGAGAAAACACAGCGTTTCAGGCAGACCTCCCCCGTCCCCCTTTTTTTGAGGTGCTTAAAAAGTGCCCAAAAACATGTTCAAAACGCCCACGTGTGCCTCACCATTTGGGTGCTAGTTAATTGTTCTCACATTCGTTGTCAGTGGAAAACACATGCGGTCAGGCGAGGATATGTGATCGTGTGGTAAATGGGGGGGGGGGGGAGAGCCACGTGTGATCACATCCTGAAAAATTAACTACTGATGCGGTCAGTTGCCCATGAACATGTGGGAGCAACTTGTCTATTTCTGATAGAGACCTAGTCTTCTGATAAATCAGGGGGCTGGGATTTCATTTATGATCCCTAGTGTATCCAACCATCTGTTTTTGTAGTACTTGGCCATCCTAGTTTTTGTTTTTTTTTACAGCTCTGTGCTTTTTCTGATATGTGCATAGGCAATAGACTAGAATGTGTTCGAGATCTGGTGACTGTGCTGTCCAATGTAGAGTTAGACGGCATCCATACGAGAAATTCTTTATGGACAAGAGACCCGGATGTTGCATTTGCCCATGTCATATGCACCAATAGCACCGACCTGTGTATGAGCCAATGCTAGCTCATGCCACAGAAGTGATTGTGTGATGATGACATTTTGTGGGCAGCAAACAGTGGATTGAAGTTCTGTTGCAGGCCTAAACAGGCACAGTTTGTGTGCAGGTAGAGGGTCAATAAGTATAACCTATAATTCTGAGAAACCGATAAGATGTTAAAACACTGGGAAGCTGGAAAAAAAATTCCAATGTGGTGAAATTGACGAAAAAAAAATCCCTGGCATCATTTTTTTTATGGGCTCAGTTTTTACGCCTTCACTGTGTGTTCCAAGACGATGTGTCTAATTTATTCTTTGGGGCTGGACTATCACTGTGATGCCAATTTATAGGTTTATTGTGTTTTATTACATTTCAAAAATGAAAACATTGTTACAAAAAAAATGTGTTTCGCCAACTATTAACTTTGTTCAAATACCCTTGTGTATGGAGCTGGTAAGACATTAATTTTTGCGAGATGAGTGTGATGGTTTTCAGTGTTACCATTTGAGGACTTTGCAACCTTTTGATCACTCTTTAGTCAAAAAATTTTTTTATGTGGTGCAAAATGGTTTAAAAGTGGCTGGACGGGGAAACTATTTACCAAAGAGGGTCCGGCCGGGAATAACCGTTTTTATAATTTGAGAGAGATGGGCATTTTGGGAATTGGCAAAACCTAACATGTTTGCGTTGCGTTTTTTTTCTGTTTATTTAGTTTTATATCAGTTTAGGGAGATTTGAATTTGCATGGTGTTTTTTATTATATTTTTTTTACTTTTTTCTACTAGTGGTTGAGACCTTAGAGTACTAGATGGTTTGATCATTTTACCAATACTCCAAATGCGGTTATATTGAAGAGTATATGGCGTTTTACATATGGATTAATTAAAAGGGCCCACTGGCAACATATAACGAATTTGCAGAAGAATATACGAGGCTGTCATTGCAATGATCATTGTTTCCAATGACGTCACGGGGAGGGTAGATCTCAACAAAGAGTGCGCCTGCCCCAGTACTATACATCTAGCACACATCTCCATTGATTTAATGGGAAAAATTGGCATTCATTTGAATGGCTTTATTTTCCAACCGCAGACATTGAGTCAGATGACCCACACCGTGAAAGATAGGGCTTTGTCCATCTTGGACCAATTTACGTTATGGCTGCTCACCTTTTACGGAGAGGGAAGTGTGTGAGAGCACATCGCCCCAAAACCTCTGATATTCCCAGGTTATGGGCTGGGTAAACAAACACGTGTGTACAAGCAGCAATGTGTCTGGTTCATCATGCTTGAGTTGGATGGTAGATTTGTTGCCTTAAGTGTGTGACACGTTTTAGGTTCATCTTTACAAAGGACTGTTAAGTGGGAGGGATTTGTGCTCTTAAAAACAATACTTGCCCAAAAAGTTTTCTACATTGCTTAAAGCAATGTAGTAAATGATTATACTGGAATCATACTTCTTAGTTTTTGGCACCACTTCGCCCAAAGTGACACGCTGCTATTGGGATATGTGCTACAGGTTGTGAAACAAGGGAGGGTCCCTGGACAATTTATTGCCAAATTGGTAATATGGTGTTTATCGATTTATTTAAAGGGGTTCCAATGAACTGAAGTAGGCCTATGAAAGGATAGGGTCTAACTTGCTAATCAGTGGGGTATCAGTGCTGAGACCCCACAGATCGCAAAACGAGGGGGGTCCCATGCAGATCCTCAGGACTGATAAGCAGACGGCCACAATTTCTGCAAGTTTTCGCAATTTGTGAGTGTGAGACCCCCCACTGATAAAAGTTAGGCCCTATCCCGTGGATTTCAGGTTCATTCCGGTACTTGGAAAACCTCTTTTAGGTCAATTTTTCTAAAAAACTCTCCATAATTAATGATACAAACTTGCTTGTCCTTCTTCGTTTTTTTTTTCCTGATTCAAAAAATACTTAGTGAATAACAGATATGGATTACAGTTTGAATAAGGGAATGACAATCAGACAGCCGGTGATGTTGTTTTTTAAGATAACACTTTTACTAGATTTATGTGGTACAAACTGCTCTTAAACAAGCTAAATCTAGAAAATCCCAAACAATGACAATCCCTATTTCATTTGGAGAAGAAAGTACAGAATATCATGGAGGATGCTAATAATGGGGAAGCACTGGATAGGGGAGGGGAAGGAGACAGGGGACAGAGGGGGGTGGAGAGGCCACAGGCACAAGGAAAAGAAGGGTAGGGAAACGAAAAAGAGGAACACAAACAGGGGGGGCGACAGAGCGAGCAGGAGCAAGGGTGTGTCTTCAGTATATTTTTTTAACATTTATTTTTGATTTTTTAGGCAAACATTTACATAACACATCTACGGCTCTCGGGCCACTTGTTACATAGGACCTTGGTTAGCCCATTAAATTTGGTACTGACTAGAAGCCAGTAATACGGTGAACCAACATATGCTTCATACACGCAGAACAGGTTTGTGAACTATGAGTCATTATACCGGGATATTTTCGCGAGTAGTAGTCACTTGTGAACTAAATATGTTAATAGGCGATCCAAGTGAGTAAAACTTTCCATACTCGATGGTAGGGATTATTTCTGTTGAAGTTGCTACTAAGCGCGACCTGGCTATTTACATCCCCTAAATCTAGGCCATGGGTGTATCATTTCCCTTCAGTAGTGTGGGACTCTCCATTCCCTAAGCAGGTAGCCCCCAATCTTCTGAGTGGCCCTTAATTATTCCATCAAATACCATTGGTGAGCGTGAATGGCTATGAAAGCATACTATCCCACTTACCCGGGGGGATGCGGGAGGATATATGTGCAAGAAAAACCATTGAATCTCTCTAAACAACTTCCTGTCAATTTGGACTTGACTTTCGCTTCCAACCGTTTAATGATGAACAGTTGGGTCATTTGGTCCAGTTACGTTTAGCAATACTATGGCTCTAACCAGTACTAAAAGAGGCTCTCCTTTTGCCACCAAGACTATGACATGGAACAGCGTTGGGTTAGCACTCCGTCGTGGGTTGGGGGGATTTATCTTACTGCCTAACTGTCGTAATGAAACAGGTAATATGATTGGATATTTTGCGGATCTCCGTGCCCCCACAATGAGGTACCCAAACTTGCACCTTTGTCAAAAAGTCTTTCAGTATTTTTATACTCTGAGTTTCCTGCACACATTATGTTTTCTATGGCGAACCAACAATCTGTTTTCTATGGCACAATCTTACAAATACTGGGTCTCTTGGCTTTATTGTGGCCTTTGTGTAAACGAATTTTGAGCCAAGCCCTATGGTGACAAAGAAAAAAAAAAGTCAAACTCGCGGGTGTTGGAGCGGGCTCACCGGCCTGAGCGCCCACTATAGCTGGTGAGCGGTTGACTGCATTTATTGACCAGCAAAACACCACCGGGGGTCAACACCCAAAATCCTACCATTTCTGTAGTATGCAGTATTATGCCAGGATCAATCGGACAACCTAGGTTAAAGTAAAAGTACTAGGGGCCGGTCTAAAAAACAGTTAAAAAAATAAAAATAAAAAACCAAAAATTTCCATAGAAAGAACAATTCATAAACATGTTAAAGATCGCCGATCTTCTTCCTCTCATAGTCCCAAATGTCCGACTATCAAAATATTAATAAGGGTTATTCTACAGAATTTAACAGTTGTAACGGGAAAGTAGACACCCAAATTCGAATATGCCACGTTTTTTACAATTTTGCCCAAATATAAAAAAAGTCCTTATAAAAAGTGATCAAAAGGACTTGCACAGTCCTTAAAAAATGGTCGCATTCAAAACATCATAAAAAAAGTCACCAAAAAAAATTACACCATACACAGCTCCATAGGATGAAATATGAAAAGTTCTTGCGCCAGAAAATGGCAAATGAAGTTGTTTTTTTTTTGTGTACAGGTTCACGTAATTGTATGAAAACATTATAAAACTTTATAAATTGGGTATCCCCGTGCATCGTAGCGGACCCAAGGAATAATAAGAGACATGTCATTTGGGTTCTCAAGTGTTGAAAAGACGCAAAAAACCAAGTCCACAAGAAAATTGCCACACAAATGCATTTTATTTACAAGTTCACTGCATTGGCATTTTTTTCCCAGTACATGCATGAATACCTCACTATGATTTGTGAGCAGAAACAAGCCCTCATACAGCTATTAAGGGGAAAAATAAAAGTTAATGATTTTTGAAGGTGGAAGAGTGAAAAATGAAAACGAAAAAAAAGAATATGGCCGTGTCTGAAGGATGTTAAACCAACACATTTTTATGTTAGCTGTTTGAATAAAACAGAACTTGATTGGTTATGACTATTGCTGCACATCAATTGACGAAAGCTCCTTGTGATCTGAAAAAACACTTCTATGGACAGTTTGCTTTCATGGACTGGAACTCTCTTGTCGAGTTACAAGATGCTGTGGGGAACAATCCATCATTCTGGTCTGGACAGAAGCTGTTGGTGGGACAATGATTTGATCTGTATGTAAAAGCGATGATGGCTTAGAAATCGTCAGATGTCACAACCAAATTCTTTTAATGGAAACCTAGTGCCAATGTTGAACACCTTATAGCGCTAGATGTAATGGCCGAACGTATGACTCGAACCTGAGCAATCGGAACTAAACTCAGCATTAGTTGTGCTCCTGTGCCCTGTAGTGTGGTCAGAGGTGTGCCAGGCTCCTACTTGCCTTATATCTTACTAACTTTAACTGCTTGGAAGCTGTAAGTGGCACATATCAGTATAGGGGGCATGGCTATAGCACAGGGGCATGTGTACTGTAGTATATAGACAGCTCTGTGCTGCATTTATGTTGTTATTATACATTACAGCTGACTGAGGATATATAACTGCACTATACATGGAGAGGGGTGATGTGTACTGTAGTATATAGCTGCACTATACATGGAGAGGGGTGATGTGTACTGTAGTATATAGCTGCACTATACAGAAGGTGAGTACTGTAGGTTATAGGATGCAGGTGGGTGAGGGGGACTGAGTAGTAGCATAGCTGCATATACATGGAGAGGGCTGATGTGCACTGCTAGATATATAGCTGCCACTTATACATGGAGAGGGGTTGACTGATGTGTACTGTAGTAAGAGCTGCATTACACAGTGTGGAGTGTGTAGATAAGCGCATAATGGAGATGGTGATGTGTACCTGTAGTACTATAGCTGCACTATACATGGAGATGGGTGATGTGTACTGTAGTATATAGCCTGCCACTATACATGGAGGGGTGATTGTGTACTTGTAGTATATAGCTGCAGTACACCAGGGTGGGGGGGTGGGTGATGGGTATTGTCGTATGATAGCTGCATTATACAGGGTGAGGGGGTGATGTGTTACTGTAGTAGATAGCTGCCACTGTACATGGAGAGGGGTTGCTAATGTAGTGTAGGAAAGCTGACACTTATACATGGAGAGGGGTGATGGTGTACTGTTAGTATATAGACAGGCTATGTTACCATAAGAGGGGTAATGTATACGGAGGTAGATAGATGCTCTGTATATGGAGAGGGGTGATATGTACTGTCAGTTGTCTAGCTGCACGTACATGGAGAGGTGATGTGTACGTAGTATAGTGCTCACATACAAGGAGATGGGTTGTGATGTGTACTGGAGGATATAGCTGCATGACAGGAGAGGGGTGAGATGTAGTGTAGTATTCTAGATGCACTATACATGAGAGGGGGTGCTGTGTACTGTAGATATAGCTGCCACTATACATCGAGAGGGGTGATTGTTGTACTGTAGTAATATAAGACTGCATTACCACAGGGTGGAATCCGGGCGGCGAGTCCCCCTGGGGAGGGTAGTGGGCAGGATGAGCTGCAAGTATGCAGAAACGGGTGAGGGGTGATGGCGGACGGGAGTATAGAGAGGACACGGGTAAAGGAGAGGTTCGGGCTGAGGTGGGAATGCTAGGATATATGCACAGCTATGTACAATAAGAGGCGGTAATGTATACGGTAGTATATAGCTGTATGTAATATGGAGAGGGGTGGGTATACTGTAGATATAGCTGCACTGTGTACATGTGAGAGGGTTGGGTAGTGCAGAGAAGGGAGTAGTGATGAAGTAGATGCACTCCGGTAAATCTGGAGATGGGGGTGGGTGAGGTGGACCTGTATAGTAGATAGCTGCACCTATACAGGCGAGAGGGGTGAGTTGGTACTGTATAATATACTAGCTCTGTGCAGGTTGCGGCCTTGTAAATGGTTATATACAATACAGCTGACTGAGGATATATAACGCATATTCAGGGAGCGGGGTGATGGTAAGTTTGTAGAATAGATACACTATACATGGAGAGGGATAATGTATACGGACCAGTATATAGCTAGCTCTGGGAGGTGATGCTGTTTATATTGTTTATTACATTACAGCCTGAATGAGGATATATAGACTGAACTGCTACAGGGCGAGGGTTAGGGGTTTGATGTTTGAGAGCTATGCATGTTTACATTCAGTCATCCCTTGTCAACCAGCCCACCAGAGATAAAGTGTCTGAATTATAGGGAACAAACCTGGTAGAACAGATCACTGTGTATGTATACACATATCTGCATCTATATAAGGTATCTATGAACGAGTATTAAAGGCAATAAAATGCAATATATGCCTTGTAGCAGTAATCGAATCTGCATTCTGTAATCTCCATTATTGCTGCTTGTGAAGTACCAAATCTCTTGGCTACTAAAGCGGTACAGGTGTATATGACTACAGGCAAGCAGGACCCCTGTGGAATTGTGAGTTAGGTGATTACTAAGGCTCTTTTATAAAGCCAATTAGGGGCACATCACAAAGTATCATTGCTTTGTCGTAGAACCCAAGTATTAAAGGGAACTAACAAAAGGTATGAAGGACGGTATGCTAAAGAAGCCTGAAGGGCTCCAGGCGCCGTAGGTGGTTAATGGTAATGGCGCTGGAGGCCATCAGGCTTCAGGTGAGTAAGTCCTTCATCTGGTGGTTAGAAACCTTTTTAAGGGTAGTGTATGGGTGGTTTAGTATGTCCCAAAATCCCGTGACAGGTCTCTTTTAAAGGGAACTGTCATAAGCAATTGACCCTGATAAACCACTACAAGAATATTGTTAAGCAGTTGTAACTCCATCCTAGTTTTTGTTTCTTTCATGACCAACTTCAAAGTGAGCTGTAAATTGGTTGTAAAAGTTCAAGGAGGAGGAAGAGTTTAAGAATGAAGTCAGGTGGGGTGCATTGAACGCCTCTTTCTCCTGTGACTTTCTGTAGAAATAATGCATAAGAATTCAAGAAGATCTGGTTAGCATGTCTCTGGAGTAGGACCATCAACTACAGTAAAGGGGGATTTCTGAGGAAGAGAGAAAGTCAAGCTTCTCTCCTCAGAAAGCCCCCTTTACATGTAGTGATTTGTCACAAATCCGAGACATTGCTAAACCAGATTTCTGAGTATGATGCAGTATTTCAGCACAGAGAAAAAGGCGGGCAATGCACACCCACCGTGACGTCAGTCTGAAAAACTCTCCTCTCCTGGACGGGAGACAACCCAAGGGGACAGGCAAAGGAATTGAATTGCAGGAAGAAGGGTAGTCAGAGAGGGCCGCCGTGCTTAAGGCCAGCAGGGATCTAGAAACGGGAAGGAAAACGAAAGAAAAGACATCAGAAGATCATTGTACTTTGACCCGATCTACGAACAAAGGAGAGCTTGCATACCTGGGGGAACGGGTTCTCTAATCAGATCCATCTCCCTTATCACCCTTGTGTTGTCGTCGCCCCTCTCGCTGGCCCCATCCCCTTGGTGGTCGAACCGCAGGACGAAGGCCGACAAAAAGCGACATAACATGAATGGGGGACGTCCTTATATACGGTAGCCAGAGGAGCCGCCACATATAGGACTGGCGGCCCGGAAACTGCGAGGTGAACAGGCCGCAAGGGATCAGAGAATACCATCCAAAATCCCTACCAAGTATGGCTGCGCAGCGGCCTTTGTCCGAGTGGAAGCGGAGGGTGATAAGCCTCATCCTCACCCTCTAGGGCGGATACCCTGCTCAGAAAAGGGTGATGAAGACCTGGGAAGAAGAAAAAAAGAACGGGACAGGACTAGATACAGAACTATGGAAGGAGAGAGGACACATCAGGCAGGGATGGGATGTACACCAGTCCCATTCTATGACCCCATACGTATTCATATTATGAAATTGATCACCAAAAACATTGGTGACAGGATACATTTGTCTTAGTTACACCTTTACTGATCTGCCATATTTAGATGCTTGGGGCTACAGTCACTGTATAGTCAGATGGAGAAAGTGACAGTATTAACAACACTCTGGTTTGTACGTACAGCAAGACCTTTAATATTGCGGGTGATCTCAGATATTATGTTTACAGATGTCAGTGGTGCCTGACACGTTCTGATTATTTCAGGGCTTCCCATCAGAGGTAATGGATTACACATTATTAGAAGAATGACAGCTAAACTGGATTCAGATGTCAGGATATTTCTTGATCCATCAAGCATTTTAATATTCAGAAGCTTATCTTTAAAAATATAGACATAACTACTGGAGAATAAACAGAACTGATGCAAGAGGGAATGGCCAAGCTTTATCCTGGGCACATGTCTTGATAAGAGGCCTTATACAAAAAAAATCCATGCCAAGGTGATCACAGATATGTCCTCATGGACACAAAAACACTGAGCTTACGCAGATGTTCCCTGCTTGTGGTAGCGTGTGGTTTCTGTTTGAGCCACATCTGTTTTTTCAAATACATTAATATTTCATTGTTACATTTTTTCATGTCCGCCAAAACAACCCTTTTTTTAAGTTTTAAAATGGTAACCTAACACCTGGTTCCCCAGCAAAAAATGGACTTCAGTTTTTTTTTCTTTTTTTTTCAAACTCACACATAAACTTCTGTAATCTGATGCTTGAAAAAAAGGACAGGTCCAAAAATTTTGTGAAGAAACCAAGAGATGGTTCAGTAAAAAGCTTCAGTGAAAATAAACCAAAAAAAAAAGACGGTGAAAGAGCTTAGAAGAAAATGCAGATGGTGATAGAATAGGGTGCTTTACTGAGCATGTCAGGGATAATGAAATGGTCCATTACAAGGATACGATAAGATGAGAGGAGTGGGGAAACGAAGATGCAAGGATAGAGAAGGAGAAGGAAAGTAGTTTGTTGAGAGTAAAGGAAGGATGTTACAGACATAACTGGACAAGTAAACTGAAGCTGTGACAAGTGGGGGGTAAAGAATGGTAAGGGTGATCGTCACTTACACCATTAGTAGAATCAGGACTTTATGGTGGAAGACAAGTTAGCAAATTCTAGATCTAGATTTTATGCATTTTCATATGAAATGTGAGAGGGTATATTGAAGAAAGATTTCCTTTCCTGTTGTAATTGTGTTGTCAATCATGAATAGCAAAAACAAGTGCCGTTCATTTATTTTTAAATGACATCACTTGGTTCTTTAAATAATTAAAGTCTATGAATCAATTTATACATCCTTGGTTTGGTAATTTGTCAGGAAAACTCAAATACAAATGCAACATGGATGCAAATTGTCCATGAACAATTATTGAAGGAGTTGGCTAGTTTCTGCAAACAGATGTCATTGTTTGTATGATGAAAAGGTAGACAATTTTCCGATGCACTTTATGTATCAATTCCTCACATTTCTAGATCTATGCGGTGCTCCCAATGTAGCTTCCGTAATAAAAAAATCTATCTTGGTCATGTGATGTCACACAGGTGCACAGCTCTGAGATACTAATAAGACATGCACCTGTGTGACATCCCATGACCATGGATCGTGTGGAATGATACAGAAAGTATATTGGAAAACGTGTTAAACTTTTAAACTAAACATAACATTTATTTAGTGGAACTTGACAACTCTGTTAAAATCAGTAAGTTGTGTAGGTAAAGCCTTAAACTTTTACTGATTGTCTCCTGAACTTGTTCTGTTTGATCAGGAAGATGTTGGAAAAAGTGGGTTCTAAAGAAGGAAGACTAAATTGTTTCTGTAGGATATCAGAAGTAATAAAGATCCCGTAATAACTTGGCAGAATTTTCCAGCCATTAAAAGGTTGAAATGACTTCCGTGAAGTGGTTTCTGTTCTCTATAATTAACCTTCCACAGTTGAGGCAAGACATCTTACTACTACAGTATTATTACTCATTCTGCTGCAGCTCTGTAATTTGTAAAACCGAAATTTCATGAATAAAACAGGAAACAATACAGTGACCAATCCCATTTATTTCTTAGAGTTAAAACTGTGCATAAGTGAAATCCATCAATTGCCAGTGGAAATTAGAATATTACTTTTATTTTTTGCAGCATTTTTTCCTTCGAAAACAAAAACCTGATACCATGCCAAAAAATATAAAACATATGAGTATAGTAAAGGTATTGTTTTAATTCAGAACACACGGTGGTTAAGATCGCATGCATTTCCATGAACATATATGTGAGGGCCAGAAGCCTGTCCCCATACGCTAGGCTGTTTAACAAGTTCAGCCCTAGCGCAATGGGGGGCGTTCCTTAGCCCAAGCACATTTACGTGTTCCAGTGAAGTGCAAGCGATCTGTAACAAATTGCCCTAAATATGCTGCAAATAAATGGTTCATAGGTAACTTCACCTGCGTAGGGTCCACACAGTGATGAGCAATATTACAGACCCATTACAACAGAACTATATGCATGAGACTGACGTAACTGTGCATATTGAATGTGGATGACCTGAGCTTCATGGATTACCTATGGGGTGTGGTAGTGATAATGCTGGAGAATGGCTGGTCGTGGCGGCAGTAAACATGCCTAGCTGTGGTTAGCTGCAGTGCAGTAATAAATTAACTCCTCTTCAGCTGGAGGATATTTATATTTAGCAACATTGTTGGGTCTTAAAATTGTGTTTCCCATCCTAAGAAACTAGTTAGCAAAGGAGGACAAGTCAGCGGAGTTTAAATGACAAATAGCCATAGCCACATCAAAGGATGTAACAAAGAGTTTCATTAAGAAATATGCAGGTAGTGACAATACAATGAGATATAGATATATCAGATAATATTTTGAAACTAATAATCAACAGGTTATAATGGACTATGAGTATTTGTTACCTGCAGATAAAGGGTTAAATGACCAAGGACTGACTTGAAGGCTCCTTCCTTTAACCCTCACTTGAACTTGAGTCTTGGGTAACCTTGTCTACCTTCTTTGCCTCTGGCCGCCTTCATACTTATTAACAGGAGCAGCTGTATAACCAAGTGCGAATCACAGCAGCTGCTGATAGCATCACAGGCAGACATAATACTTGTGTTCTGTATCCTAGGCAACCCAGGGGGTCTAACCTACAGCAGGTGGGGGCAAAGCCATAGATATTCAGTAATAATGTATTATTATCCGGTTTCAAAATATTTTTATTGCTTCCTCCCAAAAAATGCAAATAAGTAGATATGCTTCACAGTTCAAGGTGATAAAGAGGTTTATTATTTCTCCTAATGATAACACATGAATGTGTTTCTGAATGTTCCCTGTATTATTTATATGATGTTGGCTTGTCAGATTTTTGCAGCGCATGAGGCCACGTTCACAGTGTTGTTTGCCTTGCGTTTTTGCAGGATTATTCTGCGATCACCTATTGAAGTCAGATTGTGTTTGCATCACATTAAAGCAAGGCCTGTGCTCACACATGGCAATTACGTTGCATTTTGTACAAAACGCAATGTTATCACAATGTATTAACTAAGCCTAAATCACGTTGCATTGGTTAACAAATATACATTTAACACACATTTACATTGATAATAAGAAAATGTACACAGTGATGTTTTTAGGCGCCATTCCTCTCCTGCTGTGTTTCAAAACACAATGTAAGCGCCACATCTGAATGCAACTTGGGGCGCCTTCCCAGTGCTGTTCTCGTCACGTTTTAAACGCATCAAAAACTAAAGGGGGAAAACACAGCGTTTCAGGCAGCCTCCCCGTCCCCCTTTTTTTGAGGTGCTTAAAAAGTGCCCAAAAACATGTTCAAAACGCCCACGTGTGCCTCACCATTTGGGTGCTAGTTAATGTTTCTCCACATTCGTGTTTGTCAGTGGAATACACATGCGGTCAGGCGAGGATATGTGATCGTGTGGTAAATGGGGGGGGGGGGGAGAGCCACGTGTGATCACATCCTGAAAAATTAACTACTGATGCGGTCAGTTGCCCATGAACATGTGGGAGCAACTTGTCTATTTCTGATAGAGACCTAGTCTTCTGATAAATCAGGGGGCTGGGATTTCATTTATGATCCCTAGTGTATCCAACCATCTGTTTTTGTAGTACTTGGCCATCCTAGTTTTTGTTTTTTTTTACAGCTCTGTGCTTTTTCTGATATGTGCATAGGCAATAGACTAGAATGTGTTCGAGATCTGGTTGACTGTGCTGTCCAATGTAGAGTTAGACGGCATCCATACGAGAAATTCTTTATGGACAAGAGACCCGGATGTTGCATTTGCCCATGTCATATGCACCAATAGCACCGACCTGTGTATGAGCCAAGGCTGCTCATGCCACAGAAGTGATTGTGTGATGATGACATTTTGTGGGCAGCAAACAGTGGATTGCAGTTCTGTTGCAGGCCTAAACAGGCACAGTTTGTGTGCAGGTAGAGGGTCAATAAGTATAACCTATAATTCTGAGAAACCGATAAGACTGTTAAAACACTGGGAAGCTGGAAAAAAAATTCCAATGTGGTGAAATTGACGAAAAAAAAATCCCTGGCATCATTTTTTTTTATGGGCTCAGTTTTTACGCCTTCACTGTGTGTTCCAACACGATGTGTCTAATTTATTCTTTGGGGCTGGACTATCACTGTGATGCCAATTTATAGGTTTATTGTGTTTTATTACATTTCAAAAATGAAAACATTGTTACAAAAAAAATGTGTTTCGCCAACTAGTAACTTTGTTCAAATACCCTTGTGTATGGAGCTGGTAAGACATTAATTTTTGCGAGATGAGGTGATGGTTTTCAGTGTTACCATTTGAGGACTTTGCAACCTTTTGATCACTCTTTAGTCAAAAAATTTTTTTATGTGGTGCAAAATGGTTTAAAAGTGGCTGGACGGGGAAACTATTTACCAAAGAGGGTTCCGGCCGGGAATAACCGTTTTTATAATTTGAGAGAGATGGGCATTTTGGGAATTGGCAAAACCTAACATGTTTGGTTGCGTTTTTTTTCTGTTTATTTAGTTTTATATCAGTTTAGGGAGATTTGAATTTGCAGGGTGTTTTTTATTATATTTTTTTTACTTTTTTCTACTAGTGGTTGAGACCTTAGAGTACTAGATGGTTTGATCATTTTACCAATACTCCAAATGCGGTTATATTGAACGAGTATATGGCGTTTTACATATGGATTAATTAAAAGGGCCCACTGGCAACATATAACGAATTTGCAGAAGAATATACGAGGCTGTCATTGCAAATGATCATTGTTTCCAATGACGTCACGGGGAGGGTAGATCTCAACAAAGAGTGCGCCTGCCCCAGTATATACATCTAGCACACATCTCCATTGATTTAATGGGAAAAATTGGCATTCATTTGAATGGCTTTATTTTCCAACCGCAGACATTGAGTCAGATGACCCACACCGTGAAAGATAGGGCTTTGTCCATCTTGGACCAATTTACGTTATGGCTGCTCACCTTTTACGGAGAGGGAAGTGGTGAGAGCACTCGCCCCAAACACCTCTGCATATTCCCAGGTTATGGGCTGGGTAAACAAACACGCTGTGTACAAGCAGCAAATGTGTCTGGTTCATCATGCTTGAGTTGGATGGTAGATTTGATGCTCTTAAGTGTGTGACACGTTTTAGGTTCATATTATACAAATGGACTTGTTAAGTGGGATAGGGATTGTGTCTTAAAAAATACTTGCACACAAAGTTTTACTACTTGCTTAAAGCAATGTAGTAAATTGATATACTGTGAATCTATACTTCGTTAGTTTTCTGGCACCACTTCGCCCAAAGTGCCACGCGCATTGGGATATGGTGCAACAGGTTTGGAAACAAGGAGGGTCCCTGAAAATTTATTGCAAATTGTAATATGTTGTTTATCGATTTTAAAGGGGTTTCAATGAACTGAAGTAGGACCTATGAAAGGATAGGGGTCTAACTGTGTAATCAGTGGGGTACTCAGTGACTGAGACCCCACAGATCGCAAAACGAGGGGGGTCCCATGCAGATCCTCAGGACTGATAAGCAGACGGCCACAATTTCTGCAAGTTTTCGCAATTTGTGAGTGTGAGACCCCCCACTGATAAAAGTTAGGCCCTATCCCGTGGATTTCAGGTTCATTCCGGTACTTGGAAAACCTCTTTTAGGTCAATTTTTCTAAAAAACTCTCCATAATTAATGATACAAACTTGCTTGTCCTTCTTCGTTTTTTTTTTCCTGATTCAAAAAATACTTAGTGAATAACAGATATGGATTACAGTTTGAATAAGGGAATGACAATCAGACAGCCGGTGATGTTGTTTTTTAAGATAACACTTTTACTAGATTTATGTGGTACAAACTGCTCTTAAACAAGCTAAATCTAGAAAATCCCAAACAATGACAATCCCTATTTCATTTGGAGAAGAAAGTACAGAATATCATGGAGGATGCTAATAATGGGGAAGCACTGGATAGGGGAGGGGAAGGAGACAGGGGACAGAGGGGGGTGGAGAGGCCACAGGCACAAGGAAAAGAAGGGTAGGGAAACGAAAAAGAGGAACACAAACAGGGGGGGCGACAGAGCGAGCAGGAGCAAGGGTGTGTCTTCAGTATATTTTTTTAACATTTATTTTTGATTTTTTAGGCAAACATTTACATAACACATCTACGGCTCTCGGGCCACTTGTTACATAGGACCTTGGTTAGCCCATTAAATTTGGTACTGACTAGAAGCCAGTAATACGGTGAACCAACATATGCTTCATACACGCAGAACAGGTTTGTGAACTATGAGTCATTATACCGGGATATTTTCGCGAGTAGTAGTCACTTGTGAACTAAATATGTTAATAGGCGATCCAAGTGAGTAAAACTTTCCATACTCGATGGTAGGGATTATTTCTGTTGAAGTTGCTACTAAGCGCGACCTGGCTATTTACATCCCCTAAATCTAGGCCATGGGTGTATCATTTCCCTTCAGTAGTGTGGGACTCTCCATTCCCTAAGCAGGTAGCCCCCAATCTTCTGAGTGGCCCTTAATTATTCCATCAAATACCATTGGTGAGCGTGAATGGCTATGAAAGCATACTATCCCACTTACCCGGGGGGATGCGGGAGGATATATGTGCAAGAAAAACCATTGAATCTCTCTAAACAACTTCCTGTCAATTTGGACTTGACTTTCGCTTCCAACCGTTTAATGATGAACAGTTGGGTCATTTGGTCCAGTTACGTTTAGCAATACTATGGCTCTAACCAGTACTAAAAGAGGCTCTCCTTTTGCCACCAAGACTATGACATGGAACAGCGTTGGGTTAGCACTCCGTCGTGGGTTGGGGGGATTTATCTTACTGCCTAACTGTCGTAATGAAACAGGTAATATGATTGGATATTTTGCGGATCTCCGTGCCCCCACAATGAGGTACCCAAACTTGCACCTTTGTCAAAAAGTCTTTCAGTATTTTTATACTCTGAGTTTCCTGCACACATTATGTTTTCTATGGCGAACCAACAATCTGTTTTCTATGGCACAATCTTACAAATACTGGGTCTCTTGGCTTTATTGTGGCCTTTGTGTAAACGAATTTTGAGCCAAGCCCTATGGTGACAAAGAAAAAAAAAAGTCAAACTCGCGGGTGTTGGAGCGGGCTCACCGGCCTGAGCGCCCACTATAGCTGGTGAGCGGTTGACTGCATTTATTGACCAGCAAAACACCACCGGGGGTCAACACCCAAAATCCTACCATTTCTGTAGTATGCAGTATTATGCCAGGATCAATCGGACAACCTAGGTTAAAGTAAAAGTACTAGGGGCCGGTCTAAAAAACAGTTAAAAAAATAAAAATAAAAAACCAAAAATTTCCATAGAAAGAACAATTCATAAACATGTTAAAGATCGCCGATCTTCTTCCTCTCATAGTCCCAAATGTCCGACTATCAAAATATTAATAAGGGTTATTCTACAGAATTTAACAGTTGTAACGGGAAAGTAGACACCCAAATTCGAATATGCCACGTTTTTTACAATTTTGCCCAAATATAAAAAAAGTCCTTATAAAAAGTGATCAAAAGGACTTGCACAGTCCTTAAAAAATGGTCGCATTCAAAACATCATAAAAAAAGTCACCAAAAAAAATTACACCATACACAGCTCCATAGGATGAAATATGAAAAGTTCTTGCGCCAGAAAATGGCAAATGAAGTTGTTTTTTTTTTGTGTACAGGTTCACGTAATTGTATGAAAACATTATAAAACTTTATAAATTGGGTATCCCCGTGCATCGTAGCGGACCCAAGGAATAATAAGAGACATGTCATTTGGGTTCTCAAGTGTTGAAAAGACGCAAAAAACCAAGTCCACAAGAAAATTGCCACACAAATGCATTTTATTTACAAGTTCACTGCATTGGCATTTTTTTCCCAGTACATGCATGAATACCTCACTATGATTTGTGAGCAGAAACAAGCCCTCATACAGCTATTAAGGGGAAAAATAAAAGTTAATGATTTTTGAAGGTGGAAGAGTGAAAAATGAAAACGAAAAAAAAGAATATGGCCGTGTCTGAAGGATGTTAAACCAACACATTTTTATGTTAGCTGTTTGAATAAAACAGAACTTGATTGGTTATGACTATTGCTGCACATCAATTGACGAAAGCTCCTTGTGATCTGAAAAAACACTTCTATGGACAGTTTGCTTTCATGGACTGGAACTCTCTTGTCGAGTTACAAGATGCTGTGGGGAACAATCCATCATTCTGGTCTGGACAGAAGCTGTTGGTGGGACAATGATTTGATCTGTATGTAAAAGCGATGATGGCTTAGAAATCGTCAGATGTCACAACCAAATTCTTTTAATGGAAACCTAGTGCCAATGTTGAACACCTTATAGCGCTAGATGTAATGGCCGAACGTATGACTCGAACCTGAGCAATCGGAACTAAACTCAGCATTAGTTGTGGGGGGTGATGTGTACTGTAGTATATAGCTGCAATATACATGGAGATGGGTGATGTGTACTGTAGTATATAGCTGCACTATACATGGAGAGGGGTGATGTGTACTGTAGTATATAGCTGCACTATACATGGAGAGGGGTGATGTGTACTGTAGTATATAGCTGCATTACACAGGGTGAGGGGGTGATGTGTATTGTAGTATATAGCTGCATTATACAGGGTGAGGGGGTGATGTGTACTGTAGTATATAGCTGCACTGTACATGGAGAGGGGTGATGTGTACTGTAGTATATAGCTGCACTATACATGGAGAGGGGTGATGTGTACTGTAGTATATAGACAGCTATGTACAATAAGAGGGGTAATGGTAATGTATCCGGTCGTAGATAGGCTGCTTGGTATATGGAGAGGGGTGATGTGTACTGTAGTATATAGCTGCATTATACAGGGTGAGGGGGTGATGTGTACTGTAGTATATAGACAGCTATGTACAATAAGAGGGGTAATGTATACGGTAGTATATAGCTGCTCTGTGCAGGTGCTGCCTGTATGTTGTTATTATACATTATAGCTGACTGAGCATATATAGCTGCACTATATAGGGAGAGGGGGTGATGTGTACTGTAGTATATAGCTGCACTGTATATGGAGAGGGGTGATGTATACGGGTGATGTATACTGTAGTATATAGCTGCACTGTACATGGAGAGGGGGTGATGTGTACTGTAGTATATAGCTGCACTATACATGGAGAGGGGTGATGTGTACTGTAGTATATAGCTAGCTCTGTGCAGGTGCTGCCTGTAAACTGTTATTATACAATACAGCTGACTGAGGATATATAACTGCACTATTCAGGGAGAGGGGTGATGTGTACTGTAGTATATAGATACACTATACATGGAGAGGGATAATGTATACTGTAGTATATAGCTAGCTCTGTGCAGGTGCTGCCTGTATATTGTTATTACATTACAGCTGACTGAGGATATATAGCTGCACTGTACAGGGCGAGGGGTTGATGTGTAGAGCCTCTGCATGTTTACATCAGTCATCCCCTTTGTCAACCAGCCACAGAAGATAAAGTGTCCTGAATATAGGGAACAACCTGTAGAACAGATCACTGTGTATGTATACAAATATCTGCATCTATATAAGTGTATCTATGAACGAGTCTACAGGCAATAAATGCAATATATGCCTTGTAGCCAGTAATCCAATCTGCAGCTGTAAATCTCCATATTTCTGCTGTGAAGTACCAAATCTCTTGGCACTACTAGGTGTACAGGTGTATATGACTACCAGGCAAGCAGACCACCCTGTGACTTGTGATGCTATGTGATTACTAAGGCTCTTTTATAAACTCCACTTAGTGCACATCACAAATTTATCATTGATTTGTCTTGAACCCAAGTCTTAAAGGGAATATACCACAGGATGAAGGACTGTATGCAAATGAGCCTGAAGGGCTCCAGGCTCCGTAGGTGGTAATGGTAATGGAGCCTGGAGCCACTCAGGCTCATTTGCTTACAGTCCTTCATCCTGGTGGTAGATACCCTTTAAAGTGTAAGTGTATGGGTGGTTTAGTGTCCCAAATCCCCTTGACAGGTCTCTTTTAAAGGGAACCTGTCATCAGCAATTGACCTGATAAACCACTACCAGAATATTGTTAAGCAGTGTAACTCCATCTAGTTTTTGTTTCTTTCATGACCAACTTCAAAGTGAGCTGTAAATTGGTTGTATAAAGTCAAGGAGGAGGGGAGTTTAAGACTGAAGTCAAGGTGGGGTGCATTGAACGCCTCTTTCTCTGTGATAGAAATAATGCATCAGAATTCAGAAGATCTGGTTAGCAATGTCTCTGGATGTAGGACCATCAACTACAGTAAAAGGGGCTTTCTGAGGAAGAGAGAGCTTGACTTCAGTGTTAAAATCCCCACCTCATTGACTTTATACAACCAATTTACATTCAAATTTACATTAAAGTAGATTTTCTGGATGATGGCATCCAGTCATGAAAGAAACATGATTTGGAAGGTGTTCAGCTGCTTGACAACATACAAGTAGTGGTTTATTAGGTCAATTTGTGCTGACAGGTTCCCTTTAAGGGAAGCTAAACCCCTGGTGTAGGGCAGCTGTAGGTGATATGTAGCATTGTATAGTGTCAGATCAAATACTGGCCTTCTATATAATACATGGATGAGCTAGGACCAGTCATGGAGGGAAGTCCCATTCTATGACCATACGTATTCATATTTATGAAATTGATCACCAAAAACATTGGTGACAGGATACATTTGTCTTAGTTACACCTTTAATGATCTGCCATATTTAGATGCTTGGGGCTACAGTCACTGTATAGTCAGATGGAGAAAGTGACAGTATTATACAACACTCTGGTTTGTACGTACAGCAAGACCTTTAATATTGCGGGTGATCTCAGATATTATGTTTACAGATGTCAGTGGTGCCTGACACGTTCTGATTATTTCAG
The DNA here is from genome assembly GCA_019512145.1 of Engystomops pustulosus. Taxonomy (NCBI): domain Eukaryota; kingdom Metazoa; phylum Chordata; class Amphibia; order Anura; family Leptodactylidae; genus Engystomops; species Engystomops pustulosus. The sequence continues at coordinate 190,641,900 of CM033642.1, read as the reverse complement.
GGCTTCGCATTCAGCAGGTCATGGATTACACATTATTTAGAAGAATGACAGCTAAACTGGATTCAGATGTCAGGATATTTCTTGATGCATCAAACATTTTAATATTCAGAAGCTTATCTTTAAAAATATAAGACATAACATACTGGAGAATAAACAGAACTGATGCAAGAGGGAATGGCCAAGCTTTATCCTGGCACATGTCTTGATAAGTAGGCCTTATACATAAAAATAATCCATGCCAAGGTGATCACAGATATGTCCTCATGGGCACAAAACACTGAGCTTACGCAGATGCTTCCCTGCTTGTGTAGCGTGTGGTTTCTGTTCTGAGCCACATCTGTTTTTTTCAAATACATTAATATTTTCATTGTTACATTTTTTTCCATGTCCGCAAAACAACCCTTTTTTTAAGTTTTAAAATTGGTAACCTAACACCTGGTTCCCCAGCAAAAAATGGACTTCAGTTTTTTTTTTCTTTTTTTTCAAACTCACACATAAACTTCTGTGATCTGCATGCTTGAAAAAAAGGACAGGTTCCAAAAATTTTGTGAAGACAACCAAGAATGGTTCAGTAAAAAGCTTCAGTGAAAATCCCAGAATCCCAAATAAAAAAATGCTGGTCTGAAAGAGCCCTTAGAAAGCAATGCAGATGGTAGAAATATAGGGTGCTTTACTGAGCATGTCAGGGATAATGAAATGGTCCATTACAAGGACTGATTAGAATAGAGAGGAGTGGGAAACTGACAGATGCAAGGAGAGAGAATGGAAAGTAGTTTAGTTGAGAGTAAAGGAAGGATGTACAGACATAACTGGAATTACTTGTAATACTGCAATGCTGTGACAATTGGGGGTAAAGAATGGTAAGGGGTGACGTCTACTTACACCATTAGTAGAATCAGGACTTTATGGTGGAAGACAAGTTAGCAAATTCTAGATCTAGATTTTATGCATTTTCATATGAAATGTGAGAGGGTATTGGAAGAAAGATTTCCTTTCCCTGTTGTAATTGTGTTGTTCAATCACATGAATAGCAAAAACAAGTGCCGTTCATTTATTTTTAAATGACATCACTTGGTTACTTTATAATAATTAAAAGTCTATGAATCAATTTATACATCCTTGGTTTGGTACATTTGTCAGGAATAACTCAAATTACAAATGCAACATGGATGCAAATTGTCCATGAACAATTATTGAAGGAGTTGTCTAGTTTCTGCAAACAGATGTCATTGTTTGTATGATGAAAAGGTAGACAATTTTCCGATGCACTTTATGTATCAATTCCTCACAATTTTCTAGATCTATGCGTGCTCCCAATGTAGCTTCCTGTACATAAAAAAATCTATCTTGTCATGTGATGTCACACAGGTGCACAGCTCTGAGATACTAATAAGACATGCACCTGTGTGACATCCCATGACCATGGATCGTGTGGAATTGATACAGAAAGTATATTGGAAACGTGTATAACTTTTATAACTAAACATAACATTTATTTAGTGGAACTTGACAACTCTGTTAAATATCAGTAAAGTTGTGTAGGTAAAGCCTTAAACTTTTACTGATTGTCTCCTGAACTTGTTTCTGTTTGATCAGGAAGATGTTGGAAAAAGTGGGTTCTAAAGAAGGAAGACTAATATTGTTTCTTAGAATATCAGAAGTAATAAAGATCACGTAATAACTTGGCAGAATTTTCCAGCCATTAAAAGGTTGAAATGACTTCCGTGAAGTGGTTTCTGTTCTCTATAATTAACCTTCCACAGTCTGAGGCAAGACATCTTACTACTACAGTATTATTACTCATTTCTGCTGCAGCTCTGTACTTTGTAAAACCAGAAATTTCAAAGAATAAAAACAGGAAACAAATACAGTGACCAATCCCATTTATTTCTTAGAGTCTAAAACTGTCATAAGTGAAATCCATCAACTGCCTGTGGAAATTAGAATATTACTTTTATTTTTTGCAGCATTTTTTCCTTCGAAAACAAAAACCTGATACCATGCAAAAAATATAAAACATATGAGTATAGTAAAGGTATTGTTTTAATTCAGAACACCGGCTGGTTACCGATCGCATGCGTTTCCATGAACGTATATGTGACGGGCCAGAAGCCTGTCCCCATACGCTAGGCCTGTTTTAACAAGTTCAGCCCTAGCGCAATGGGGGGCGTTCCTTAGCCCAATCGCATTTACGTTTCCAGTGAAGTGCAAGCGACCTGTAACAAATTGCCCTAAATATGCTGCAAATAAGTGGTTCATGGGTAAGTTCACCCAAATAGCCTGCGTAGGGTCCCACACACGTGACTGAGCGCAATATTACAGACCCATACAACAGAACTATATGCATGAGACCTGACAGTAACTTGCCATATTGAAATGTTTTGGCATACGCTCTCGCATTCCTCATTGATTACCTTTATGGGGGTGTTAGTGCATTACCATGCTGGAGAATGGCACGGTCTGTGTGCGGCAGTAACATGCCTAGCTGTGGTTAGCTGCAGTGCAGTAATAAATTAACTCCTCTTCAGCTGGAGGATATTTATATTTAGCAACATTGTTGGGTCTTTAAAATTGTGTTTCCCATCCTAAGAACTAGTTTAGCAAAGGAGGACAAGTCAGCGGATGTTAAATGACAGAAATAGCCCTAGCCACATACAAAGGATGTAACAATAGAGTTTCATTGAGAAGATGGTAACATATGCAGGTAGTGACAATACAATAGAGATATAGATATATCAGATAAATCATTTGAAACTAATAATCACAGGTCATAATGGACTATGAGTATTTGTTACCTGCAGATAAAGGGTTAAATGACCAAGGACTGACTTGAAGGCTCCTTCCTTTAACCCCTCACTTGACTTGAAGTCTTGGGTAACCTTGTCTACCTTCTTTGCCTCTGGCCGCCTTCATTACTTATTAACAGGAGCAGCTGTATAACCAAGTGCGAATCACAGCAGCTGCTGATAGCATCACAGGCAGACATAATACTTGTGTTCTGTATCCTAGGCACCCAGGGGGGTCTAACCTACAGCAGGTGGGGGCAAAGCCATAGATATTCAGTAATAATGTATTTATTATTCCAGTTTCAAAATATTTTTATTGCTTCCTCCTCAAAAAATGCAAATAAGTAGATATGACTTCACAGTTCAAGGTGATAAAGAGGTTTTATTATTCTCCTAATGATAACACATGAATGTGTTTCTGAATGTTCCCTGTATTATTTATATGATGTTGGCTTGTCAGATTTTTGCAGCGCATTGAGGCCACGTTCACAAGTGTTGTTTGCCTTGCGTTTTTGCAGGATTATTCCTGCGATCACCTATTGAAGTCAGATTGTGTTTGCATCACATTAAATGCAAGGCCTGTGCTCACACATGGCAATTACGTTGCATTTTGTACAAAACGCAATGTTATCACAATGTATTAACTAAGCATTAAAATCACGTTTGCATTGTGTTAACAAAATATACATTTTAACACACATTTACATTGTATAATAAGCAAATGTACACAGTGATGTTTTTAGGCCCATTTCCTCTCCTCTGCTGTGTTTCAAAACACAATGTAAGCGCCACATCTGAATGCAACTTGAGGGCGCCTTCCCACGTGCTGTTCTCGTCACGTTTTTAAACGCATCCAAAACTAAAGTGGGAAAACACATGCGTTTCAGGCAGACCTCCCCCTTCCCCCCTTTTTTTGACGGACTGCTTAAAAAGTGCCCAAAAACATGTTCAAAACGCCACGTGTGCCATCACCATTTGGGTGCTAGTTAATTGCTCACATTCGTGTCAGTGGAAATACACATGCGGTCAGGCAGAGGATATGTGCATCGTGTTGGTAAATGGGGGGGAGAGCCACGTGTGATCACATCCTGAAAAATTAACTACTGATTGCGGTCAGTTGCCCATGAACATGTGGGAGCAACTCTGTGCTATTTCTGATATGAGACCATAGTCTTCTGATAAATCCAGGGGGCTGGGATTTCATTTTATGATCCCTAGTGTTATCCAACCATCTGTTTTTGTAGTACTTGTGACATCCTAGTTTTTTGTTTTTTTTACAGCTCTGTGCTTTTTCTGATATGTGCATAGTGCAATAGACTAGAATGTGTTCGAGATCTGGCTGAGTGCTGTCCAATGTAGAGTTAGACGGCATCCATACGAGAAATTCTTTATGGACAAGAGACCTCGGATGTTGCATTTGCCCATGTCATATGCACCAATAGCACAGACCTGTGTATGAGCCAACTGCTCATGCCACAGAAGTGATTGTGTGATGACATGTGGGCAGCAAACAGTGGATTGCAGTTCTGTTGCAGGCCTAAACAGCACATGTTTGTGTGCAGGTAGAGGGTCAATAAGTATAACCTATAATTTCTGAGAAACCGTAAGACTGTAAAAACACTGGGAAGCTGGAAAAAAATTCAAATGTGGTGAAATTGACGGAAAAAAAATCCCTTGCATCATTTTTTTTATGGGCTCAGTTTTTACGACTTTCACTGTGTGTTCCAAACGATGTGTCTAATTTATTCTTTGGTTCGGTACTATCACTGTGATGCCAAATTTATATAGGTTTTATTGTGTTTTATTACATTTTCAAAAATGAAAACATTGTTTACAAAAAAAATGTGTTTCGCCAACTAATAACTTTTTCAATACTCCTTGTGTATGGAGCTGTGTAAGACATAATTTTTGCGAGATGAGATGATGTTTTCATTGTTACCATTTTGAGGACTTTGCAACCTTTTGATCACTCTTTATTAAATTTTTTTATGTGGTGCAAAATGGTTTAAAAGTGGCGTTTCGGACAACTATTTACCATTATAGGGTTCACCGGCCGGGAATAACCGTTTTTATAATTTGAGAGATTGGGCATTTTGGGACTTGGCAAAACCTAACATGTTTGCGTTGCGTTTTTTTTTCTGTTTATTTAGTTTTATATCAGTTCTAGGGAGATTTGAATTTGCAGGGTTTTTTTATTATATTTTTTTTACTTTTTTCTTACTAGTTTTGAGACCCTCTAGAGTACTAGATGGTTTGATCATTCTTACCATATACTCCAATGCGGTTATATTGCAGTATATGGCGTTTTTACATATGATTAATTAAAATGGGCCACTGGCACATTATAACGAATTTGCAGAATATCCGAGGCTGTCATTGCAACTGATCATTGTTTCCCAATGACGTCACGGGGAGGGACGATCTCAACAAAGAGTGCGCCGCCAGTATTATACATCTAGCACACATCTCCATTGACTTTAATGGGAAAAATTGGCATTCATTTGAATGGCTTTATTTTCCACCGCAGCGCATTTGAGTCAGATGACCACACCGTGAAAGATAGGGCGTGTCCTATCTTTGGACCAATTTACGTTATGGCTGCTCACCTTTCTACGGAGAGGGAAGTGGTGAGGAGCACTCGCCCCAAACCTCTGCTATTCCCAGGTTATGGGCTGGGTAAACAAACCGCTGTGTACAAGCAGCCAAAGTGTGTCTGGTTCATCATGCTTGAGTTGGATGGTAGATTTCCTTTAAGTGTTGTTGACACGTTTTTATGCCTCATTTTACAAAGGACCTTGTTAAGTGGGAAGGGATTGTGGCTTAAAAAATACTTGCCACAAAGTTTCTACCTTTGCTTAAGCAATGTAGTAAAATGATATACTGTGAATCTATACTTTTTAGTTTTCCTGGCCACCACTTCTGCCAAAGTGCACCGGCATTGGGATATGTTAACATGGGTGAACAAGGAGGTCCCTGAAAATTTTATTGCAAATTGTAATATGTTGTTATCGATTAAAGGGGTTTTCCAATGAACTGAAGTTAGGCCCTATGCACAGGATAGGGTCTAACTTGCTAATCAGTGGGGGTCTCAGTGCTGAGACCCCACAGATCGCGAAAACGAGGGGTCCCATGCCGCTCCTCAGACTGATAAAGCAGACGGCCACAATTTCTGCAGTTTTTGCAATTTGTGGTGCTGAGACCCCCACTGATAAAGTTAGGCCCTATCCCGTGGATTTCAGTTCACTTCAGTTACTTGGAAAACCTCTTTTAGGTCATTTTTCTAAAACTCTCCAGAATTAAGGAATACAAACATTGCTGTCCTTCTTCACAACTAATAATAGATTTTGGTCATGTGTGTTTTTTTTCCTCATTCAAATATTGAATAACAGATATGGATACAGTTTGAATAATGGAATGACCACATCATGACAGCTTCGGTGATGTTTTTTAAGATAACACTTTTACTAGATTTATGTGGTACAACTTGCTCTGCAACAAGCTAAATCTAGAAAATCCCAACTAATGCCAATCCCTATTTCATTTGGAGAAGTACAGAATATCATGGAGGATGCTAATAATTTTAATCACTGGAATTATTATGGTAATTATTCCATTGGACATGGGAGGTGAGAGTCCACAGTCAAAGTAAAACTAAAGTGAAACTAAAAATCTGAACACAAACATTTTTTTCCTACATATCTCTCAGTATCAGTGTGTCTTCAGTATATTTTTTAACATTTTATTTTTGTTTTTTATGCAAACATTTACATAACACATCTACGGCTCTCGGGCCACTTGTTACATAGACCTTGGTAGTCCCATAAATTTGGTATCTGACTCGCAGGTCATACGGTGAACCAAAATATGCTTCATACACGCATAACAGGTTTGTGAACTATGAGTCTATTATACCGGATATTTCCGCAGTAGTCACTTGAACTAAATATTTAACTCATCTATCCAATTGATTAACTTTCCATACTCCTATGAGTAGGGATATTTCTGTTGAAGTTGCTACTAAGCGGACCTGGCTATTTACATCCCCTAAATCTAGGCCATCGGGTGTCTCATTTCCCTTCAGTAGTGCTGGGACTCTCCATTTCCCTAAGCAGGTATCCCCCAATTTCTGAGTGTGCCCCTTAATTATTCCATCAAATACCATTGTGTGAGCGTGAATGGCTGAAAGATACTATCCCGCTCCCGGGGGGAGATATGATGTGCCAAGAAACCCTTGCATCTCCTAAACAACTTCCTCTTCAATTTGGACTTGACCTTTTCTGCTTCCAACCGTTTAAGTGAAAACGTTGGGTCATTTGGTCCAGTACTTTAGCAATACCTGGCTCTAACCAGTACTAAAAGAGGCATCTCTTTGCCACCAGACTTATTACATGGAACATCTTTGGTAGCACTCCTGTCGTGGGTTGGGATTTATCTTCCTGCCTAATGTCGTAATGAAACAGGTACATGATTGGATCTTTGCGGATCTCCCTGCCCCACAATGAGGTACCCAAACCTTGCACCTTTGTCCAAAGTCTTCAGTATTTTTATACTCTGAGGTTTCCTGCACACAATCTATGTTTTCTATGGCTACACACAATCTGTTTTCTATGGCTACAATCTATGGGTCTCTTGGCTGTTATTATGGCCTTTGTGTAAACAGAATTTTGAGCCCAAGCCATATGGCTGCAAAGAAAAAAAAAGTCAACTGCGGGTGTTTGGAGCGGGCTCACGGCCTGAGCCCACTATAGCTGGTGAGCGTTTGCTGCATATTGCAGCAAACACCCACCGGTAACACCCACAATCCTACCATATTCTGTAGTATTGCAGTATATGCCAGGATCAATCGGACAACCTAGGGTTAAAGTAAAAGTACCCTAGGGGGTCTAAAAAACAGTAAAAAAATAAAAATAAAAAACCAAAAATTTCCCTAGAACAGAAAAATTCATAAACATGTTAAGCATCGCCGTGTCCCAAATGTCCGATCTATCAAAATATAATAAGGGTTATTCACAGAATTTAACAGTGTAACGGAAAGTAGCACCCAAATTCGAATATGCCACTTTTTTTACCATTTTGCAAAATATAAAAAAATTCTATAAAAAGTGATCAAAAGGCTGCACAGTCCTTAAAATGGTAGCATTCAAAACATCATAAAAAGTCACAAAAAATTACACCATACACAGCTCCATAGGCTGAAATATGAAAAAGTTATTAGCGCCAGAAAATGGCAAAATGAAGTTGTTTTTTTTTTTGTACAGGTTTCACCGTAATTGTATGAAAACATTATAAAACCTTTATAAATTTGGTATCCCCGTGATCGTAGCGACCCAAGGAATAATAGAGACATGTCATTTGGGGCGCACAGTGAAAGACGCAAAAACCAAGTCCACAAGAAAATTGCACAAATGCATTTTATTTCCAATTTCACTGCATTTGGAATTTTTTTCCCAGTACATGGCATGAATACCATCACTATGAATTTGTGATGCAGAAAACAAGCCCTCATACAGCTCTTTATATGGAAAAATAAAAGTTAAGGATTTTTGAAGGTGGAGAGTGAAAAATGAAAACGAAAAACGAAATATGGCCTTGTCTGAAAGAGTTAACCAACACATTTTATTTTAGCTGTTTGAAAAACAGAACTTGATTGGTTATGATATTGCTGCACATCAATTGACGAAAGCTCCTTTGTGATCTGAGTAAAAACCACTTCTAATGGACATTTTGCTTTCATGACTGGAACTCTCTTGTGATGTTACAGCTGCTTTTGTGAACACCATTCTGGTGTGACAGAAGCTGTTGGTGACATGATTCTGATGTAAAAGCAGATGATGGCTAGAAACCTGTCAGATGTCACAACCAATTCTTTTAATGGAAACCTAGTTGCAATGTTGCATCACCTTATAGCGTAGCATGTACTGGCCCGAACGTCTGACTCGAACACTGAGCAATCGGAACTAAACTCAGCATCTTAGTTGTGGTTGTCGGCATTCGGGCCGGATGTTACAGATAGCTCGGACTAAAAGTGTAACACTAGTTGGGCGCATCTATTTGCAGCAAAGTAAACCAATTACCAGAGAAAAAGATGCTGTAAGAAAGTGAGAGGTGTCATTTGGGAAAACCGCTATCTGTTCTACAGGCAGATGAAGGGTGTGTGGTAAAAGCCTTGGGTTTGTCTGCAGTTACCCAAGGGTTAATGCAGACATGATAAGCAGGAATAGTCTGTTTTGTCTGTGTTGGCCTAGCTAACACAGACACATTTGTAATGTCCGCACTGGGCCTACCTATTATGGAGTAGGGGTAGGCTGGTAGTGGGACTCCTACTCCACCCGGGCTTCGGTCCTGGGTTTGTGAATTGCCCACAGGTGCGGGTCACAGGCCTCGTTAGGGCCTGATTTAGTCTGCAGGCCAGAAGCAGTAGGAGAGGCCCTACCTGGAGAGCTGAAAGCGAGATTGCATTCTCACAGCAAAGGTAACTGAGGGTCTCCTGTCTTACTGCTGGCCAAGAGTGGGTGCCAGGCAGCCTGGTACCCGGATAGCTAGGGTCCTCCAAATGTATTAGACAGCGCCTAGCCGGGCAGGAATTACTTTTGTAATGTTTTTGCATGTGCCTAAGCCAAGGCTAAATTTGTGTTCTGTTTTGCAAGTGTGAATAAACACTTAAGTTGGACTTTTAAACCTGCGTGTGTCACTGCTTCCTGCACTGCTACCAGTCAACTACCACAATGCTTATTGGTTGGCTGTAGATGGTCATGTGAGCAGCCAGGAGCATCAGCAAGACGCAAAGCTCTGACACTGGAATGGGGTAGCCCAGTTTTACAACTGTCCTTATCCCCAGAGGTTCTTTCCACATGTGCAACACCCCTGCCAATACAGGTTTCCAGGTTAGGAGCTGACAGAGGGAGTCGCGAACCCTCCAGGATGGTTCTAGACCTGGTCATCGGGGGTTAACAGCGATAGATACGGCCTCTGCAGGCAAGGGTTAACTATACTAGAATTATTATCCAATTGTATTCCAGCCTGTAAACTGGAGTGTGATTGGAGAGTGAGCCACCACCTGACCAGGGTCTAATAAAACATCTGGACAGGAAGGGGCAAGTCCTCTTCAGTTCCAGAAACTGCTTCTGAGCACATGCACTCATGACAGCTCTTAGGCCCCAGCTCTCCTAGAGAGCTCATCTTCCAGAATACACACTGAGAGAAGGAGACAGTGTCTGTGCATCACTAGCACAGACACACAGCTAACCCCAGGACAAGCTGCAGCATCCACATCTGGACATAGCTTCCACATCTGGACACTCTCCATGACCACTCCAGTAATCTGGAATCCCTCCAGTAATCTGGCATCTGTTCTGAAATACTTTGCCTGCAGTTGTTCCGATAAAGAACCGTGAGTTATTTTGCACAACATTGCCTCTGTCTGTTCCCTAGATGTGGCTCTTACCACCAAGGGCTCCTCATCCATCACCCAGGGACATATATTATGGACACTCAGGGGTTGCCCCAGGGAGATCCAGTACATCAGCCTCTCCCTCCATCTTTCTTGCACACACCACCTGCTGGAGACCTGCCAGGCTGTAGGACAGCTCTCCGGTCCCCATACCAAGCACGTGACATTAGAGTGCCCTAGGACGCAACCTCCAGCTTCTCCAGCATTCTCGACCCCGGCTGTCTCCAGGCCCGAGGAAAAGGCTAGGCCCCGGTGGGGGTTGTTGCACATGTACCGGAAACCTTTAAATATACAAGTAATAAGATTTGCTGTAGTTGAAATGTAAACTTTACAACTAGGTGACGCGGTTACCACTGTAAAAGGCAACCAACCTCATGTTTCATGTATGCAAAATGTTGTCATATAGTGTGTTCACTGAGTTGAGGATGCCGGGAAGCCGATCCTAGAATGCAGGTGTATTCTACTAGGACATAAGTAGGAATAGCTGGAACGCCAGAAGGACATTTTCCCAAACATGTTGTTCTTATAAGTGATGCTTTATTTGCATATGACAGTGGAACAGATGGGAGAGGATTTAACTCTCTCTTATTCTCTTAATCATATAAATTAGATTTCTGCTAAAACAAAATTGATTGAAAATGTGAGGTTCATTTATCAATCCTGACCTGAAGTAAAACACTGACCAAAACAATAATTCTAAAAAGTTCACAGATGTTCCTTGCTGAACTTATCTAATGTTCTTTAACATATAGACGGTGCTTGTACCCTTGTAATACCTAAATTGGGATTTGTTCTGTCTAAAGCTCAGAATAAGTAGAGCTCTATTGCTTTAATATTCTGCTATTGTAAGAGTCATGTTAAATACAGTTAGTTCCCGGGTTACGTACAAAATAGGTTCTGTAGGTTTGTTCTTAAGTTGAATTTGAATGTAAGTCAGAACTGTATACTTCATAATTGTAACCCAAGCCAGAATAGTTTTGGTCTCTATGACGGTTGGATTTTAAAAATGTTGGATTGTTATAAGAACCAGGATTAACAATAAAGCTTCATTGCAGCCATCTTTGATAACTGTTACAGCTGATCATTGCAGCCTTGGGCTAAAGTACAGTCAATTACCAAAATCAAGAGGACCCTTTGTAACTAGGAGTTGTCTGTAAGTTGGGTGTTTTTAAGTAGGGACCGCCTGTACACTAATAATGTTATAAGTTATATTCTAAAATTTTGTTTTTGTAGTTAATCTAATTTGTATCCTCAAAGAGAACATGTCAGCAGAAATTTACCAAAAAATGAGTATGTTGTGAAGCAAAGTAACACCTTCCAGGTCATATTTTTTCATGGCCCAGCGTGGTGGCATCATTCAGAAAATGAACTTGAACCCCTTATTAACTTGTCCCTTTTTGTGTTTGTATTTTTCGCTCCCTACCTTCAAAAATCGACAATTTTTTTCAGAACTATGTGAGGACTTGTTTTCTCTGTAACAAGTTTTGAAGTGAGTTTATTTAATATCCGATGTAATGTACTGGAAAGCAAGAAATAAATTCTTTCGCTTTTGCTCCACTTTCTTGTGAGCTCAGTTTTTACAACTTTCACTGCGCACTTCTCCTGCGCATGCTTACGGTCCATATGCATTGCAAATATGAAGAGCTGAGTTACCCAAATTATATAGAGAGTTTGCATACCTCAGCTCTTCCTAGTTAAAATACGAAGGAATGGTGCGCATGCACAGCTCGCGCAGCTCACTGTGCGTGACAGATGGTGTACGGCTCACCACGAAGGTGTGAGGTTTCCTTGCGGTGAGCTGATGTTGGAAATGGAGGGTTGGCCACAGGGTGGATGTGGAATGGGGAAAATTTCAATATTCACAAGCGGTGGCTGAGCGGATTCTGTATGCTAATTACCCAACAAATGTTACTATTTGAAATGAGGCATCCTCCAGGTGAGCCAGGTAAACTTTATTATTGTGCACAAACGGAAGGCAACTAAGTTATGATTATAACCTGTATGGAATGTACTTAGCAGTGCCCATTGGAATCTGCCACCACTGAAATTTAGCCTCCAGGCATAGTTGGAAATGCAAGCTGGAGATGAAATTTAAATTTCTGCCTTTTTTTCAATTGTCTGTATCTCTGGTTCTGTAGCTCACTGAACCACAAGCCTGGAAAATGAAAATTCTTTGACACCAAAAACAGGTACAATAGGTACAATGGAACCAAAGATAAGGGCAACTGAAGTGAAACCCCTTGTAGCCTCTAAACTCTCAGGACTCTTCTCAGCTCATTTTTACATGATTTGGAGATTTTTTGTAGGTTAACGAGTGAGATTTCCCAGGAAAGGGAATTCTAAAAAATACATTTCATACCCTACTTGAAGGGACCAGTAGTATGATGGGGTGAGATCTGGTGACAGATTCCCTTTAAATAAATCCAAGTATCTTGATAGTAGGAGAAGAAGGCGGTGAAGTTGTTCTGCCCTGTCCGTTGACCTGAGGATCTATTGGACCGACAGCTTGCCCTTACCAAAAACAATGACAGCCTTTAATTCTTAGTAAGCGAACACTTGCTGATGCTGTCCTTGTCACAGGGGTGCTTGTGTCCTAAAACTCTGCAGGGCCAGCAATAAAGTTTTTGACATTGAAAATGAAATGATGAGCTGCTGGAGACTGCAGGCCTCAGTAATGTTTATAGACAGCTATATCCTACAGATGACCATGGCTAGATGGCTATGACAGGCAGATTACCCTTCAGTGATCACTGAGGTAAGTAAGGTACGGATCTGTATGTGTACATTACGTATGTGTGCCCATCTTGATTACCGTAAATGCACCATTAGAGCATCTAATGCCATTTTGATTACCGTAAACGCACCAATGCACACATCTATTGCCAAAACTCTTTTGTCTTTTAAATGTGTATAATCTGTACATGAATGCATTTATAAACATGGATGCATTTCATTCTAGACTTTGGCAGTAAAGATCAAAGAATACACAACCAATATTTTTTTTGTATTTTTCTTCCTGTTATAACATTCAAAATAGCAACTAAATAGATGCATAATGTTCTCCTCAATGCAGCATGTCTTGTAATTGTGTCTTTCTGTAAACTATGTACATATTTGACCTTCCCACCTTTCAATATCTAGGCCTGATTTCCATATCTAAGAATCAGCTATAAAGCGAAATGTGTGGGAGAGATCAAAGTAGCTTGTAGTACATTGTAAAGTACTCGTAGCAAATACTTCTCTAAAGTTAATGACAGAGACAGTAGGATATGCATCAAATGGAAATTATTTCTACACCCTTAACATTTGTGGTAGTGTCTTAACCAAAACATATCATGGTCATTGTATACATATTAACAAGTCAATGATGACACCTAGGTATTAAAGTAGCATTAATATTTTGTACACCTGTAGTCACGTGTGCAGTCGTAAAAAGGGCCACCTGGGGGGGATATTCTCATCTGTTACCAGTACCTTATATACCTTGGACACTAAACCTTTTTTCCCAAGCTGCCGAGAACATAGTGCTTCTACTGGATGTGGCGCTTCCCCCCATGTAGTCTCCCCTTTGATTCACACTGAAGGCGTTCCTCAGTTGAGCCTAAAAAAAACAATCCTTTGACTTCAAACCGAAATCTGCAGCTAAATCATCATAAGACTTCAAAGTCCTCTGTATCATAACCTGATGCATAAATAGTAACCCTCTGTCTATTAAAACCCTCGTTTTGCACGTTGGGACTACCATACCCTTTTTAAATCCCCACAACGGATAAATAACCTTTACCCCCTATTTTTGATTTAGTCATTTCCCATACCCACTGCATTAAAGCACAGCTAGGAAATTGGGCTTTGAATTCTACCAAGTGAAAGACCCCCGTTACCAATACTCCCCATATGTCATAAACCTTAACAAAATCATATTTATTCCCTATTATATAATTTATTATTTCCCTATCCAATCATTAATATTTACCCATTGCTCAAGAGGTCAGGGATTGCTAGTCCCCCCTTTTCTATCCGCATGTACAGTTTCTCTAGCTTTATACGTGCCCCTTTGCCATTCCATATAAAATCTCACAAAAGAGAATTCAACTTCCCGAAAATTTTTTTGTCAAGAACCACTGGGCATTTCTGAAGGAAAAACAGAATTTGTGGCAAAATCATCATTTTGAAAACTACTGTCCTCGCAGCCAACGAAAGGTTCATTTTTTTCCAAGTTGTCATCTTTTTCCTTATTTTTGAGATTAGCAGTTTAACATTAAGCTCCACAGATTCTTTTGGATCTTTACTAATCATAATTCCCAGATAGCGCTTCTTTCCTACCACAGGAAGGTTCTCTAAACAGTTTACCGACGACATAGTCTCATGTGGTAAATATGAGGACTTCCCCCAGTTTATTTTAATTCCTGAAAGTTTTCCAAGTGTTTCTATTAAATCTATTACTACTTTTAAACTTCTTTCCGCATTATCCAAGAATAAGAGCAGATCATCAGCGTACAACAGGAGCCTCACTTCCTTTTGTCCCCAAATAAATCCCTTTAGCCCTCTGGATGCCCTGATGCAACATGCTAATGGTTCTAATGCCACTGCAAATAGTAGGGGCGACAAAGGGCACCCTTGCCTAGTTCCCCTATAAAGCTGCCATGCTGCTGATGCTTTACCATCTATGCTGACTCTAGCGGAGGCTCTATTATAAAGCGGTTTTATCCATGCAATAAACTGCTTCCCAAATCCCATTTTTCCCAGGACTTCCCAAATGTAGTCCCACTCGACGCGGTCAAAGGCTTTAACCGCGTCGAGTGAGACCACCGCCCTCGCCCCCATTTTCTCACAAGGAACCTGTAGGTACCACCACATACGTGAAATGTTGTCTCTGACCGATCTCCCCGGCAGTGAACCCTCGGAATTGATCTTCATGAACCCACTGATCGTACCACCGTTTTGTAGTCTAGTTCTTGCCAGATTGTTTGGCAACAATTGTAACCTCACATGAGTGCTAGCAGGGATTCGATTGGTCTATATGAGTACGCCATTCCTGCGGCATTTCCCCTCTTTCTAATTAAAACAATAATTGCATCTATTCATAGATGTTCTGTGTAGCGACGCCCATTTTTTCCGAAATTATGAGTGATTATAACCCTTCAACGATATGCAGGATGCCAGAGCCTTCCCATTTGAGTATAACTCTGGTGGGATACAGTCTCGAGCCCACAGCTTTCACTCCTACGCCCTTAATTTTCTGAGAGCATCACACCAATTCTTCCAGACTCAAGGGATCCCCAGCCATCTCTCTTTCTTCGGTGAAAAGACAGCGGGGAACATGCGACTATATCTTCACCTAGTCCCTCTCTCTCCCGTTCACCCTCTCTAGGAATATAATTTTCAATTAAAAACAACTCCCTAAAATGTCCTCCCTGATTCCTTCCGTGTTACCATTAATTTGATCCGATCCACCTTTCTGATTGCATTATTTTTTTTACTCGATTTCTGATTTTTTTTACTATACTCTGCTAGTTGTTTAATGGTATGGCCGTACTTTGCCCTTAACCCATATTGCCTTGCTCGGGACAACAGGTTCCCGAATGCGCAGTTTAATCTTCTTGTGTAGCTTGCCTCCAAGCCATTAACGCCTAAAGCTTTGAACTGTGCCTCATTCTTTAACCAGTCGTCTATTCCTCGTGGAGTCTTACTGACATTCCAGACCATTTTAGTATCTGAGACCTTATCTTTTAACAATTTTGTAGTTGTGCTCTTTTCATTTTAAACAGACTAATCTGATCCGAAATCTATCATTTGCCACCCTAGAAACGGCCTGAAGGTGTCCCATTACTAACTGATGTCACATCCCCTAAATTTGCTACTAAGGAAAAATTGGATTTTTTCAACGTTTTAAATCGCTTTTAGCCAACGTTCAGCACAAACTTTAAACCAGAAGGGACTTTACTTTTTTAAACTCCGTGATTTCCCCGTCTTTGGTTCTAGCCCTTTTTAATGTAAGGCCAGAGGGGGAATTCGTCGGTCTGACAAGGACCCTTGCTCAACAAAGAATTATGCCTGTCTACTACATAGTCAAACCTATTCATTAACCAAACCAGGGATCTATCCTTGCAAAGACTTACATTGTGCGTGTGTTTGTAATCAGGCAGTACATGCAGTCCTATCCGCGTTCTTTCTCTCAATATCCCAACTCATTAATTAATCTACCGAATAATGTATCAGAACATGGTACTCTAGGTGTGTGGGTGTCCCTACCTCTCGATCTGTCTAGAAAAATGGGTAGTTCTTCATATTTCCTCAATATTTTTGAAAAATATAAGCAAAGTGCTTGTGTGACCAACATTACTGGTAGCAAAAAGCAACGTTTACTGTGTCTGTTTATCAATTGAGCAGATAGTGCTGAAGATATTGTCATCCATGTCAGTGATGTGAGCAACATCCAGTTGCCATGGAGACAGTGAGATTGACAATTTCATTTTAAAGTTTACAGCTTTGTTTAATTTCAGGGTGTTTATAAATTCTTATTTTGATGGATCAGGTAACCGTACATGTATGTAGATAAGGGGCGCTCATTTATGCCTGGGAACTAGAACTGCGGGCAACTGACAGCATAAAACCTGTACCAAAAAATGAGCATAATTACTGGTTTAGCAATATACTTCATTGATCGGTGGACATAGGGGCACAATTAAATAAATAAAAAAATACACACTACAATTAAGAAAAAAGATGAAGATCGCTGTTGAGAGTAACAACACACAGAGGTAGGTTTGGATGTAGATATGAGAAGTGGATTTTGAAAAAATCTAAAAAACCCTACCCCAAAAAGCAGCTCAAAAAAAGAAAAGGATTAGATGTTGGAATATGAGGTAAGCTGTCAGAAGAGTGGGGTGCATGAGGGGGACTTAATTGACCACTATTGTTTTTAGCATATGATTATCTGGTATTACTGCCAGAGGCTCAGATGCCACTCTGCTATGATAGGGACAATGGACCAATATTTATGATTTGTGGGTTATAACATACATTAGGAGGGTGTTTGGAGGACCATCTCCTCTTTGTACACATTGTGGGGTTTGGTACCATCATAAAAGCACAAATCACCACCCATGCTGCTCCAAATGCCTCCATTAAGAATTGAGTATTTTATTATTTTGCTGGAATATATTTATTTGTTTGCTACATTCTTTTTGGTATAATCATTGTAGGTATTTTCACTGGAGGGACATATTTTTCTATGTTACACTATATTCATGGCTGGGAGGCCTTATTGTGGATGTTGTGCATTTAATTTTTCCCATTAGGATAGTCCCATAATCGACCACGTTGAGGGGGGGCGCAATTTTTCTTGTCTGCCTAGGGCACCAAAATGACTCGTCCCAGACCTGTGACCGTTTTTTTGGTCTGGGGAAGGAATGCTGTCGCACGTGATAAGGTGTTGGGGACATATCTTTTTTCAGGTGTGAGATTTGTGGCGCTTATAACGAAGCAGAGATAGGTGATGAACTAAGTTAATTTAATTGGGAAATAGAAACTTGTTGCCAGGTTTGCCAGGAGTCCGCAGGGGATTACAGCAGACAAAGACGTTGTGGGCAGATTATTTACCACATTCCCTTGTAAGTTTCAACAAAACAAGTTTGTCCTTAATGCAAAGTAAAAAATATATATCTGTCATTCTAAAAGAAAGCCCTCCAAGCCATTTTGTAGTGTGCACCGTACCGTGAGTCAGAAATGTCTCTATAGATAAATATAAGCAGCAGATTTTATAAATACTCTAGATCTCAATCTCCACCGACACTGCTCTTATGTGAAGCAATGTTTAGTGTTAAACAAGAATGTTACAATGGAGCTTGCGGTTCCAGTGAAGTTGATAAAATCATGTGCAGATTAGGTTCTGGAATCCAGATACTTGATCTCTGCCCCTTCCCTGCATATACATAAAAAGGCCAATAGTGTAATAATCCATCAGGCTATGTCAGAGGTGCACAGATGTTATGCTCTGGGAAAGTCAATGCAGTAATAATTGCACATATAAAGCAGATAATAAAGAGCAGGTACTTATGGTTTCGTACATCTACAGACACCAGTCTACTGTGCTTCTCCCCACAGGCGTGTGGGAGGGCAGAGGAGGGGAGAATGGGTTTATTTATAGAAGCGATGGCAGTGAGAGAAATCTCACAGAGGAAGTTTCACTTCCCAGCTCGAGGTGCGATCACAAAACAGTATGATAAATGAAATCTAGTCCGTGACGTGCCCTCTTCACCCTTTTTTGCCACCTAGGTCACGAGGCCTGCAGACTTTTTGTCCGAATAATATCTGTATGGTAAATGTAATAATGTGGTGATTTACACAGTAATATTTGGTTTAATAAGCCACTGATTGCAAAGTTCTGCAGGCTTACATGGCGGCATACACAATGCGCAGTGATCTGTGAGATTGCCATCTACCCTGTTACTGAATAATGCTGCTGGCATAACAGGGTCACACAGGGCTAGGGCTGGTTTTTACTTTGTGTCTAAAAGCAAAGAATGCTACAGAACTTGCAGAGTGATTAAATGATTTTGGCTTGGTAATAAACATCTTAAATGATTTAAAGGGGGCTGTCATATTAATATGCTATTCTAGGTAAGTGCAGAATATAGCAGCGACTGGTTATGTACTGTTAGTCGGAAAGGCACAAAAGACCTTTGCGTTGTGTGGGAGCTAGAATTGCTGAGAGAATACATTGGTTGAATAGTTGATGAGTCTGGTATATTCATGAGGAGATTGTTTCCACATCGGCCCATGCTACTCAAAGTAGTGATTGACAAGCTGTTGTACATACAGTGGAGGCCAAAGTTATGAGACTGAAAAATTATACAGAAAATGCATTCCTTCAGCACACCTAGGAGTATAGACCTACAACTGTAAAATGCTGGCCTTAGACAATACAGCCTATCAAACTGACAGAAGTGACATTTTAACGGGCTTGTCAGCTCCCTGGTCACATATAAACTAACATATGTCCATGTAGGTGAATCCTGCCTTATAAACATGTCTTTTTATAGAAGGTCAGGATAGAAATCTTTCTTTTCATATATTGTTAGTTAGAATTGGACCACTGTTACATCCCGGTGCCTGCTGCTCAGCTTGATTGACAGTTCCCTGCCTCCTCTGTGAACTTTGGGCAAGAGAAGATCCGTTGACCCTTTTGGCTATGCCCATGTGCAATGTATATACATGGGAAGTTAAATAGAAATCAAGATTTCTGCATTTAGAAAACAAATACGCCCAAGACATAAACGCAGGATACTTCACCTACAGCCATATTTTGGTAAGAGGGTAGGAGCAACTAATCATCTTTATTGTATATAGTGCCTCAATTCCGCAGCACTCTCAAATCATAGGGGACATATAAAAAATATGAATCACACTACAGAGTACAAACATGTCAGGACTGATAATTTTACATGTGGCCTGTTACGGGGGGGGGTTGCTAAATGGAGAAGAGGGATCATGTTTTGACGTTGGACCTTGGTAGGTTGGAGTTGAATGAGAGTGTTTACATGGGTCTTTTGTTGGAGGGAACTGGATGACAATGTACATGGAGGCAATCTACAAGACAATCGACTGAAATATAATCCAGTGCAGTACATATTGAGTCTATTATTGTTATCTATGTGAAATTCTAGTTGCATTGACCACATAAATTGGGCACTCATCATGGCGGATAAGGGAGCCCCTGCCCGCCTGTATATGCTGGGGGGGAATGTAAAAAGGGTAATGCGGGGGGTCTGTAAATAGTTAATGTGAGGGGCTGTATTGTTGAGGGCTGATCTAGTGATTACTGGGGCTGTAATAGTTATTGCTTAATAAAGTATATTCAAAGTTTCCTAGTCTCATCTGTTTTATTATTTCTGAAGATTTGTTACACTTTACTTATGAATTTATTACATAAATTACAAATGCTGTTAATTAGAGCTAGTATTGTGCCTTCATCTGGCTCCATAGGCCGATTTTTTTTTTAAAGGCTGCCCTCAGGGGGTTTTAGTGGGGCTCTGTTCAGGCTCCAGACAGGAGGGACCCAGGCTCTCTGAGTCAGCCCCAGCCACATCCAGGCCCCGGAGAGGTCAAGTTGGGTGTATCGGCACCCTCTGCTGCCCACGCCTGCGCTTTCTTATTTTTTCCTGCCGAAGTATTGGTGGGCATTACCTTGGCGGTGGGCAAATGCGAGTGTCTCTCCGCTCTCAGGATGATGCGTCGGCCTCGGTGACGTCATTTTGTCGCGCGTATTGCGTTGTGCGTATTGCTGGGAAACAAAACACAGGGAGCACCCCGCGGCACACCCGACCATGTTTCGCGGCACACTAGTGTGCCACGGCACACTGGTTGAAAATCACTGCCTTAGACAATACAGCCTATCAAACTGACAGAAGTGACATTTTAAAGGGCTTGTCAGCTCCATGGTCACATATAAACTAACCATATGTCCATGTAGGTGAAGTCCTGCTTCATAAACATGTCTTTTGATTAGAAGGTCAGGATAGAAATCTTTCTTTTCATCTATATGTT
Organism: Engystomops pustulosus; assembly: GCA_019512145.1. Taxonomy (NCBI): domain Eukaryota; kingdom Metazoa; phylum Chordata; class Amphibia; order Anura; family Leptodactylidae; genus Engystomops; species Engystomops pustulosus. Next base: position 190,621,116 of record CM033642.1, on the reverse strand, counting down.
AGTTAGAATTTGGACCACTGTTACATCCCGGTGCCTACTGCTCAGCTTTGATTGACAGTTCCCTGCCTCCTACTGTGAACTTGGGCAAGAGAAGATCCGTTGACCCTTTTGGCTATGCCCATGGTGCAATGTAATATACATGTGAAGTTAAATAGAAATCAAGATTTCTCTGCATTTAGAACACAAGTACGCCCAAGACATTATAACGCAGGATACTTCACCTACAGGCCATATTTTGTGTAAGAGGGAAGGAGCAAGCCTAATAATCTTTATTTATATAGTGCCATCAAATTCCGCAGCACTCTACAAATCATAGGGGACATATAAAAATATGATATCACACTACAGAGTACAAACAGTCAGGACTGATAATTTTACATGTGGCATGTTACGGGGGGGGGGGTTTGCTAAATGGAGAAGAGGGATCATGTTTTGACGTTGGACCTTGGTAGGTTGGAGTTGAATGAGAGTGTTTACATGGGTCTTTGTGTTGGAGGGAACTGGATGACAATGTACATGGAGGCAATTCTACAGACAATCGACTATGAACTATAATCCCGTGCAGATACACATTGATGTCTATTATTGTTATCTATGTGAAATTCTAGTTGCATTGACCACATAAATTGGGCACTCATCATGGCTGGATTATAAGGGGGAGCCCCTGCCCGCCTGTATATGCTGGGGGGACTCTAAAAGGGTAATGCTGGGGGGACTGTAAATAGTTAATGCTGAGGGGCTGTATTGTTGGGGGCTGTATCTAGTGATTACTGGGGCTGTAAATAGTTATTGCTTAATAAAGTATATTCTAAAGTTTCCTAGTCTCATCTGTTTTATTCATTTCTGAAAGATTTGTTACACTTTTACTTTATGAATTTATTACATACATTTACAAATCTGATTTAATTAGAGCTAGTATTTGCTTGCATTCATTCCTGGCTCAATTAGGGGAGATTTTTTTTTTTTTTTTTTTTTTTTTTAAAGGCTGCCATCAGGGGGGTTTTAGTGGGGCTCTGTTCAGGGCTCCAGACAAGAAAGGGACCCAGGCTCTCCAGAGTCCCAGTATCCAGCCCAGGTCCGAGAGAGAGTAGTGGGGGTATCGGCACAACCTCTGCTGCACAACCAGCCTGCGCTTCTTCTTATCTTTTTTCACTGCAGAAGCAGTTGGAGTCAATGAGGCACATGTATCATAGTTTTTCAGCTGCCACTTTTTCAAGTTTCCTGAAGTTTGCCTACCTATTGCAATGTATCTTAAGTTTTTTCCTTTAGTTATTTATGTAATGAGTTTCCTGTATAGTCTCACTTTTGGGACTTTTTGTTTTGGTGTGTGACTTATTAGTCCCAAATAGTAGTCTGGGTCTTGCATGCTCTGTTTTGCAACTTGCTAGGTCCAAGAATGGGACAATTTCGGTGCCTAAAAGTTGCACAAGTTGAACAAACATCTGGGCTACAAATATAAATCCGGAACACTGCATTAAATCCTTGAGGTAGCTAACTTTGGTTTGCTGGTTAATTCTGCACCTAAAAAGTCGCAAACTGCAAATAAACACACATAAAAAAGAAAAAGAACGCAATAGGAGTGATGCATGTCCCCCAATGAGAAGAGAGGAGGGGGCGGAGCACAGCAAGAGATCTTGCAGGGCTCAATGTACATAAAATAGAAGCAGAGCGAGGTGTTTAACCCTTTATCTGCCCCAACATTGCTTCCTGCAACCTAGATTGCTCTCCTGCATATATGACAGACTTCACTGTGGATATGTGTGTGTGATGCATGTATGTGTCTGTAGGTATGTTACTGTGTCTGCATGTTTGCATCTGATTTGTAAAGCGCTACAGAATTTGATGGCGCTATATAAATAAAAATTATTATTATTATTATTATTATGCGCTGCAGCCCATTCTATAAATAACAGAAGAATGCAAGAAGGAACCATGTAACATAATGGAGAATGAAGGGTGGATGGAGACCTTCTATATAGTTTCTGCTATTCTTGGAAGATAACAGAAACTATTAGCAATATTTTGAACTGACACTTTATGTTTGGTCAGGATCTGACATCCACAGCTGAGGTGTATATAAGGAGGTTCTGCAGCAGTGTGGCAAAAATTTGGGAAAATAATTTCCATGGGGAAAAGGGGGGCCCACAAAATTCCAAGTGGCGGCCCTGCTTTTAGCAGCCGATCACGGCTCCGTTTTCATTTTTGAGAGAACTATAAGGAACTAGAGATACTTTGTGGTCAATTGCTATGGGCAACAAAGACATGTCTTAAGTCAGTTTAGTATATTTCTCATTGTCACATGTGGAATAATTGTCCTATTGCTTTATAGGAGTCTGATGTTAGCCTGATAGCTGCCAGCCAAAACTACTGTAACTTAAACTAATGACTACTTAATATAACTTGGTATATTGCATATAAACTTTTTTAGAAACTGAAGCCTTAATGGGGTTTTCCACAATCTGTTTTTTTATATTGGCACCAGGGATGGGAGTTGATTAAAAATAACAAGCGCACTAGTCTCACCTCTTTCCAGTGCTCCGCTAGTGCTGCACAACCCATCACCACTGGTCTCTATTTGAATACAGCATTTAGCTTCTGCTGTAGCTAGTGTGTGCTGTTGAAGGTGCATCAATTTTCTCTATTGTAAGATTTTCTTTCTTATAATTTCATCCAAGTTCGACTCTGACTGACTGCTTATGGCAGCTATTTCACTTAAGGCAAGTATTGGCAAATCTGTGCTTTGTATCAAGGGATATAACTGGAAGCTGCTGGACTCCTGGGCTCACCATCTGTATCCTGCCAAGTTACGACCCTCAGTGTGGCCCAAATGTCTTGTATAACACAAGACATTTACTGTTATATATTTAAAGTTAGAGAAACCGGTAGAATGATGAAGCGCATGAAAAGGGGATGCAAGCGCCATGGCACATAGTTCCCGCACTCCATTAGAAAACTTGAATGGAAAAAAAGGTTAAAAAATCTTGAACAATCTAGAGTCATGAAGGTGATGTTTTCCTTTTATGTGGTCATTCATTCATTCTGCCATTTTACAGGTGTGATAACACTCATTAAAATAAGTATTTGATAACTTCCCCAATGTGTTTATTCAGTGCGATAAGCTGACCTCTATCAACAATCTAAAGTCATTGAGTAGAAAATAACTGAGTGATAGAAGTGATAATATTGCATACCAGACTTGCGTCACTACATCTAGAATATACTGTATGTTTTAATTTAGAAAATGGAATAAATCCTTTTGGATACAGTATCCTTTGTTAGGTGCATGGTAAAAGGATTTCCGACTTTTTCCACAAGTGCTGGACAGGGCTTGGTTTACAGCAGGGGTGCACAACCTTTTTGGCCCATGATCCCACTTCAACAGGATCATAGCCAAACCAGTCTCCAAAAGTAATAGATGTCCAACTATAGACTGTTTTCCACTTTATTGCATCTCCTCAGTACAGTGTGGTTTGGCTATGTGAGGGGCCATATATGTAGGTCAGAAAGGGATCCATGCTGCTTATGGTGATTTGCCTTTTTAAACAACTTTATCAGGCATATAGAGTCTTAGTAGCTATGCATGCTTCGCTAAAGATTCTGCCTAAGGAATACACAAAGACCATTTCTGTAACGAGAATGAATGCCTTCCTAACCCAAATTTAAGGTGGCACTGGCGGAATACTTTTACACTTGTAACTCATCTTAAACATTCTATACCATACTGAGTAGCATAATGGGTATATTTTCTTTACACTGGGGTACTATGAGTGACTTATTGAAGTATATGTCTATACTGTGTGATATAGTGCAGCCTTCCGCCAGAGGTCTTGTGTACATGTGGAATCCTTCCACTGTGCAGTAAATCAGGAGCTTTAAACAGTATGTAAACAAAACCTTACAGTGGCAAGCAAACTGCTAGGTCACTTCTCTGACTGCAGAGGAAGGTGAACCAAAGACTGTTTTTAAGAGTGAGAGAGAAATCTTCACAAGCAGATTTGTATATACCAATAGAGAAAATTTGATGTCAATATATATAAATACAGAATAAATAAAGGTGGATAAGAGTAGACTTGGCACTACTGTTTTACAATGGACAGAGACTTCTGCTTCCAGTTCCAGAGAAACAATCACATTATATATTAGAATATGGACTAATTAACTAATATTTATTTTGACAATACCTAATATTAAAGGAAATCTACCATCAAAATTCAAGCATGATAAACCAGGGACACTTACTCATATATCCAGGCACTGTGACTGTGGTAATCTTCTTATATTTGTTATCCGTGGCATCCTTCCTTCTAAAATCAGCTTTTAAAATTATGTTAATGAACCAGGAGGACTCCCTGGGTGTTAAAGAGAGCCTTTGTTCTACAGCTTCACAGACTATTACAGTGTACAAGCAGTCCCCCCTCCCATTGTGTGAGACTACATCATGCAGAGGGAGGGGGAAGTACTGCGGAGGATCAGAAGGGGAGAGTGAGAGAATGAAGCTACAAGGGGCTCTTGTAACACTCCCCAGAGCCCTTCAGACACATTTACATAATTTAAAATATTAACAAATGCATAACAAATATAGTGATGGTCTGGTGATGCCCCCTCCCCCCGCTCCTTTCATTCTAACCCAGGGCTATCATAGCAACTGATGATTATAAATTACACAGAGAGTGATGCAGGAATGAAAGTGTTTTTCCTGAAGAGTCACTTTAACAGGTGCCGTCATCACAGATAAACATATACTTGTCGATTTTCACAATTTTTACACCATTGTAACATATTCACAAATGTGGGAATATTGATTTGTAAAGCGCGGCGAAATATGATGGCGCCATATAAATAAAGATTGTTATAAAATATACTCGCAGAATAAACATTTATTCAATGGTAACACTGGTTTGAGAATGTAAACATTGTGCATATTATATTAGAACTTTGAAATGTGGCAAGAGAAGACCACACATTTCAATATACACATTAATAATGGGGCGTTTAATGACAAATGCAAGATTATATACATGCAATGTAATTATAGCGATAACATGTAACGATTTACATGTAAGCAATCTAGTTCTGTTTGTTGTATTCTTGAATGTTACTTCTGCATTCTTTAGGTTCTCAATTCATCAGTTTGGCATAACTTTATACCATAAAACTATTTAAGTAGACCATTGGCCTGTAAATGTATAAATTATGCTACTGTTTTATTTTTTAGTTATTTATTGATAACTGGTCAGTAGTCACCATATCTCCAATTTCCTTTCTAACAATACAAGAGAAGGTGGCAAATGTGCCAAATTACATTGTCTATGTAGAAGAGATAGTAGATTAGTGAGCAAAACTTTAGTGAAACCAGCTAGGTCTCCAACTCCATCTCCAACATAGAATCTATTGGGGAAATGTACCAAGACTGGCTGCAGTAAACTTTACAGGCCAGGGTCACTACGTGCTCTGACCATTTGTTCTCTGAAGATAAGTTACTGTCAGAAGACTCCAGCATGGGGTCTCTCCAACCAAGGAGGATCAGAGGTCATTGCAGTGGGCTTTCATATTGGACATATACAAGGGAAATGTAGCATTATACTGTATAAAGGCCATTCAGATATATACATACCCATGTAATATATGGGCAGCCTAGGTCTAATGAGGCAAAAACATTCTATAGTAAGTTACTCTGTTCTTATCTACAGGGGAGGGTCCAAGGGGAATCCCAAATTCTGTAACATTTATATGTCTTTATATATACACCTTTCTATATGCAGTATTATAAGACAACTCGTTTAAATGTTGGTCTTGTAGTAACCAAATTTTAGCAGTAAGCCCCACTCATTCTTAGGAATGATTCCTGTCATATGAAATTTGGTATCCTCTTGACCAGAAAAAACTGATGATGATGATGATATTAACCAATTGACTGTATTCATACTCCATAATTACGATGTTCTTGCACTTAGAGTTTGATCAATAAGTAGTTGAAACTTTACAGTACATTTTTGCTCTACAGAAAAATTGGACGTTTCCAGGTCATAGGAAAGTTTTGACTTAAATTAAAAGTTGGAATTTGCCCCTAGAAATTTGTGTTATTTCCTAAATGTGCTTTTAACTACTTGAATCTCTGCACATTAGTTAGTACAAAGAACATACTGTACAAAGCTAAAGCACCATGAACTCGGTGACCTGGCAGCTGTAAGGCTCCTACTGCTTGTGTAATGATAAGGTTGTGCTATGTATAAGGGTAGGCAACAGGTAAGTATTCTCCCTATGATGCAGATAATATTTTTGTTTACTCAAGAGGGTGGGAATTTCCTGGGAACAAACTGACAGCAACAAAAAGCAGAAGTAGCTGTATGTCAAAAGAACACAAGAAATATTAACACCTCTAGAGCTACGAACACTTCACTGCAAGCTGAAACCAAGAGCCTAATATCCCTTAAGCACAGGTGCAGGGTCAAGTCTATAAAACCTGGCACACAAACCAGGCTCATGTATTGAGTGAACAAAAAATGAGAGTACAAATGAAGAAGTTGAGCTGCATTATTGCCTCATAAAACCATTGTGCCAGCCTTATTACTCAGCATAAGGCAGTTCAAGGGCAAGGCTAGGTTGTGTTTCCAGGGAGAAGGACTTTTAGTCTATTAATTCCAATATGATCAGGTATGTAAAGCTTTGTTTCAGAGGAGATTCTCTGGGCTTCTTTATCTTCTTCACAAGGCAGTGATAAGAGATTCAGCAGATGCGGCCCTCCCACATGCTTGCATTCTCTTCTTACCCAGACAGCCTTCGCTTCTTTACTTCTTCATCCATTCGGAACTCTGTTACAGATTTATGGTGATCTATTCTTGACCCTGCTCCGTGAAATGTCTTTTTATGCATGCTCTCTTATTATTACATCATCATTTCTTCTCTAATCTACTGTACCCATGATTGTAGTTGGCGATGCTCACCAGCCTACTAATGCCATCAGTTGTACCTTTAATTACCATTACACTATTCCATGATATTGTTTCCAGTCTTCTTCCATCTCACCATTTTCATCTCTTGTTGCTTTCCTCTCTCTCCATTACATTCACTCCCATTCTTCTCTCATATGTTCTGCGTACCTTCCTCTTTCCTTGTATGAGATCTTTCCCATTCACAGTCTTCTCTCTCTCTCTAGGTCTACCTTGTCACCATGAACAAGATGAAAAATTTCACACGACGGTTCTCCCTCTCTGTTCCTCGAACTGAAACTATAGAAGAATCTATTGCAGAATTCACCGAGCAGTACAACCAGAAGAACAGTCGGCACAGTGAAGGTAAGTGACTTTGTCCTAAAAGGATTGAATGCGGCAAGATAATTGATCATTTTATAAATAGGTGGCAGTGCCAAGTATGGATTTGTATCAGAAGGTTATATTCTGTCATATCAAGTGTTCTCACTTCTTTATGTTTACGATCTATGTATGTGCATACATATGAATGCTACATTTTCTTTTTTGCTATGGGACATCTTATAATCATGAATTTTGACTGATGCAAAGCAGGACATTCATTGCAATGTACCAATACTTATTAGTAAAACACAATACAGAACCTTCTACAAAGTACTATAGGTAGTTCACATAACCGACGGTAACTCTACAAATGATTAATTTGTTGTATTTCAAATGATTAATGTATTGTTGAATATAATATTAGCTATGATGATCATTCCATGATAGATCATGAGCAAAGTTTGTTCTAGTGGGTTTTTTTATGCTCTTTCTGTTTTTTGATGTTCTTTTTATCTTTTGCAAAATATGTCTGTGCAATAGTTCGGTCACAAAACAACTACATAGGCATAGTTTTACATTTAATGAGCCAAAAAGCTGCCGCTGCTATTTAAAGGGAAGATGTAGTCTCTGCATGGACACATTTCTGATCTGAAGTAAGAGGATACCTGTCAACTACTCAGACTTCTTATACCACAAATAATGTAAAGGTACAAGTCAAATGTTTCTTCAGTGTACGTATGGTGCTTGTATAAGTTGTATATTCACTGAAAAACCTAACAGAAACTAAAGACAAAAGGTGAATGGAAGGCATTCTTTCGACCTTCCATTGCCATTAGGGTTCCATATACAGAAGTTTACTTTCAGTTACGCTTCCATCATTTATTACAGCAAAATTGAGGTGGGCCACAGAGTTACCGTATCTTTGCCAATATAAATAACGGAGGGCCATAATGGAAAGTCCTTAATGCAGATGTAAACTTAGCTAAAGAGGCATAAGTAAGAATATAATTCATTCATTGCAATCTAATAAACCAACATTATGTTATAGAACAGAAGATGCTGAGACAATTGTTAGGTTTGCCTGTATGGCTAAGACCCTGAATAGCTTAATCCCAGCTATGACTATGCTTAGGAGTCATGTGGGTAGTTAGTGATTGATATCCTGCTTTTTATGAGCCAGCTGTGAGCTACAAATCAGAAACTCTGTGCCACTATGTGAGCTGCAGTGTTCAGCTCCAAGAAGCCAGGCAGACATTTGTAGTTGGTTGTACATGGTGCCCATTCAACTTTCTATTGTAATTCTTGTTATGACATCCATATACCCTAACTAGGCAAATTTATTGGGGTAGAAAAAAATGTATGTATTAAAGAAAATCTACTACCGGTATATGAGGTTTTTTAAGTTAAAGGCACTTATTGGTGGGCTCTGTGCTGCTGATCCTGGAACATTTAGGCACAAAAACCGCTTTTGTCAAATCTACTTTAGATATTTAAATGAAGCTCCGTCGTTACCACCATGTCATAGCTTACATTTGGCGGTCCGCCGAATTATAATTATGCACACCACCTCTCTCTCTCTGTCCTCCTCCCCTGCCTCCAAGAGCCGGTGACGACCCCCAGCTCTCGGCACTTCTCGCTCGTTCACATTATATACTACACTCATGCGGCCGGCTGTTCCTTTCAGTGGCTGTGTGAGAACAAGCACGAGAAGTATATAATGTACATGCGCAAGAAGTGACGAGAGCCAGGGGAAGGAGACCAGCGAAAGAGGAGACATGCATAATTATAATTCAGTGGCCCGCTGAATGTAAGCTATGACGTGGAGGTAGCACCTGAGCTTCATTTGAATATCATCAAGTTGATCAGCAGCACAGAGCCCACCAGTAGGTGCCTTTAGCTAAAAAAACCTCATATACTGGGGGTAGATTTCATTTTATGAATGATGAATACACCTATTGAGTCAAAATGTCCATTTTTAATCATTTAAAGGGGTATTCTGGGAATATGAACGTCTGATACAAAAACCCATGATGCAATAAATAGATGAATTATAACACAACTCAATGTCAATAGTCACAAAATTGAGCTTTAATATTTTGATTTTATGATTCACTAAATTTGATAGCCTCTCTAAAGTAGGCAGAGTTATCACCAAGATTCCCAATGGAAACTACAAGCCCCAAGACCCTTTAGTTCTCAGTAACTCCTCCCTCTTATGTTCTGCCCCCACTCATGATGTAACAGACTGTCCTGCTCTGTTACCATCGTAATGATGTGTAACAGTTATAATTGAAGAAATATAAACATTTCTTCAATTAGATGTTATTTAAAAAAAATGTTCCTGTGTGAAGATAATTTCCCATAAATGTACTAATATGATCCTTTAGAAACAAGACTGTATCCTTGGATACTACCACCTATGCTGGAGGGATTTCACAAAGAAACAAAAGATTTTTGTATATGAAATGTCCGAGAATTACTACATGTCCCACAGCCGTCCTATGGTAATGAACGCTGAATCCAGGTGGTCAGACAGGGCTCAATATAACATGTCTGGTCACTGCTGCCAGAGTGTGAGGTGGTTGTATCCGAGGAAGCTATCTAGTTTCTAAGGGACACTTGGCGACATTAATAAGAAATTATCTTCGCACAGGAACATCTTTTTTTATTAACATCTAATTGAAGAAATGTTTACATATGGCAATTTAATTTAATTAAACGTGAATGCAAAGCTGGGAATGCCCCTTTAAGCCAGGCAAATTATAATGTACCTTATAATGCCCTAATGTTTCCATCCTTAGTGTTCTCTTGAAAGAACTTAAAGGGCTTTGCCCATGAAAGAAAGTTCTCAGATTCTAATCCCCTGGACATGCTTACACAATAAAGATCATTATAACCCCTTTCCTTTACAATTTTAGTCAGTTTCATTGCTATTTTTGGTCCTATCACTCCCTAGACATGTCAGGTTAAGAATCCAGAGTGTGGGCAGGGACTCCCTAGTCAGACATATTATGATCCCTTTAGTGCTATGAAATGTTGGCGGCTGACAATGTGGTTAGATTATCAGGGTACATGTTATCTACACTTTCATTTAGCTACTGAACACTCTACAAGTATCTGACGCATAGAAAAAGAGAGATGGGATGCTAAAATCCATGAGATGGATATAAAACACAATGACACTCTCAGTTCTGCTAACTCACTTAATCAATAAAGTCAGCTCTGCTATAAAGACCTTCTCTTGCCTGTAGCTAGTGTAGTAAGTCTCTGCATGCTGCTTGCTAGCCGGAAGTGGCTGTGTCTGTGCTGGCTTCGCAATGCAGACGGAAAAGGGCAGGAGGCAGAGAGCACTGTAGTGTACAGACATAAGAAGCTATTCATGAGAAGAATCAGATTATTGTCAGAAGATTTATGGTCATATCCAGGGGTAATCAAAATTAAAAACACCAGGACTGATAGAGACAGGTTGTTATTATAACTGTGAAATGCTGTATTTTTGTTAATAACAGTGAATCGGAGAATATTATTGTGTTATCCTGAGTATATTTAAGAATCTTGTCTTTATGGGAATACCTCCTTTAAGACTGTTTTGAATAGAGAGTAAACACCAAAACATTATAAATGATCTAAACATCTAAAAAGTACAGAAAGTACTAGATAAAGAGTTCTTGTCTGATGTTACCAGTTTCAACTCTCAAAAGACACCCAACCAAAATATTAAACAATAAACAGCACAGTCCTCTGAAAATATAAACACAACATAATGTGCAGTAAACAAAATACAGGAACCAGAGAGATCACAGATTGGTGGAAAAGTGAGAAATAATATTACACCAAGGATTATAATAATATGGCTTTTATAGTTCATGACCTGTAGCTGTGTAGCCCAGCGACTACTTAGCTATTGTAAGATATGGCTGTAATTAGATTTATAAAATCTGACAAGGAACTTATAATTAACTAAACTACAGTATATGGAAAATACAGACTATTAAGCAGTCCATATAACACAAATTAAAGTGCAGTTCAGATTTTTTTTTTTTTTGCATTTTCCAAGTTACAGATTAAAATAAGTGCCTATTAAAATGATGTCTTTTTACTACAGAAGGAAAAACTAAGAGCCACAAAAATAATAAAGGGTTTGAGGGTCTCAGTTATGAGGAAAGATTAAACTATTTAGATTCATTTTGTCTCAAAAAGGGACAACTAAGGACATAATTAATTTGTTTAAAAATATGCATGTCCATACAAAAAATATGGAGGAAAGTTATTCCAGGACAAGGGATTGTAGCAAAGAAGTTTTAAAATTCTTCTTTACTGTAAGAACTGTGAATGTGTGGTATAATCTGGTCACATCAGGGACAACAGGGAGCTTCAAAAAGGGTCTAGATGCCTTTTTGCTTCCAAACAAATAACCTTGATGGTTACATTATTTAGAACGGTGTTCCCTTACATCCCTTCCTCATCCCATCTCTTCCCTTGAACCGTACTAACTATGTAACTATGGGTGGAGGGAAGAAATCAATAGGAATATACTGTACATGATTATCAGTTCTGTTGTCAGACTTCGACGCCTGTAGCAATTCTATAGGAACTAATCACAGTATTGACATATGGTCACTTTATAGAAACATTCCATAGTAAACATACATAAAAAAGATTGTCTGCTCATAGTCCTCGTAACCAGCCCTTTTATATTAGGAGTATGAACATTTGATCACAAAAACTTCACCCATACGGTCTTGACTACTTTCAGTACATAATTGATATTGTTTGTATAATGAAAAGTTATACAACATTTCAACATGCTTTCTCTATCAATACGTCATGGCTTTTCTAGAGTAATCAGAGCAGTATGATATAATGAGTCGTGCACCCATATGACATCACATGATGGACAAATTCCAATAGAATGAAAGCAAGTGAGAATTGTGAGGAATTGATACAGAAAGTATATTGGAACTTCGTATAACTTTTCTTTATACTGTATAAGCAATTTCAATTATTTGCTGAAAGTGGACGAACCCTATAGTAGAAATACCTGTATATAGTTGAGTATAAGCCACACAAAAAAATTGGGAAAAACCTATTGACTCAAGTATAAGCCGAGGGTGGGAAATGCAATGGTCAAATGCACCCCTAGTATAAAGCCATTACCCCCCTGCTCCCTAATATATAGGCAGTGCCTGACCCCTAGTATAAAGACTGTCCCCCCCCCAGTATATAGCCAGCGTCTGTCCCCCCGGTATGTAGCCAGCACCTGCCAGCCCCCCTAGTATATAGCCATTGCCTGCCTTTGTACTCAACTTTTCCACACACCCCGCAGGTCCTCTTCTGTCTTCAGCTCCGCACGCGGTCCCATCACATACACCATGACGTCAGCCGCATGGTGTGCATCATAGTGTGTGCCAATGATGTTGTAGTGTGTGAGCGGGACCGCGGGGGAGCTGAAGATAGAAGAGAACCTGCGGGGGGCATCAGAAAGGTGAGAAAGGTTTTTTTCTAATCTTCGAGTAGAAACAGTGTTAGGGTTTTATACTACAGTATGTACGGTAAGTATATATTCATAGAATTAATCATAGCATACTCCATTTGCCTTATCAATAAGACAGCATGGTACTGTTTATTGCCCATCTATGTTTTATAAATAAAATAATAATGGACTGCTTAATTTTGTAAACTAACTAAATAGTTACTGCAACATGTACCCTGCAGACACAGGCTGTCATTAAAAAAACAAGTCTTCAGGGCAGTTATGGGCATTTGAAGTATACTTTAGAAGGAGATGCAAGCACTGGCCATGGGCTACACAATCATTCTTTATAGGAAAGTACATATATCCGACAGAGCCTCTTTCTTGCTCTCATCATGAAATTGTGAAGTTAGTATGTCATTTCCAGATCTTTTAGTAAGTATGGGCTACAAATGTCACTTATTAAAGGAAACCTACCATTTTGCTTTCATGCATTATGAAGCAAAGATACCTTGAGAATGCTGTAGCTACACTGATGCAGGATCAGAGCTTGGTTAATCCCTGAGCTGAGTGGTTTTGCTGAAAAAACAATTATAACATTCAGGACCTTGGGAAAGCTGGGTCAGGCTGGCTTCCTAGATCAACACATTAGACACTGAGCTTGTAATTCTAGATGGAGGTTAGACAAGCATGACTAGTCAAGCACTAATCAACCTGAGCTCGATCACTCATACACAGCAGCTGGGGGATGGTGCAGCAATTGATTATACTGTCTGGCAGGGAGAACAGTGATTGCATCATCCTCTCATGGAGAGGAAAACCCACATGCTCCGACAAACACTGAAGGAGCCATAGAAATGACAGAGCTTCATTATCATAATGTTATATCTGTTTTATCAGCAAAACCTCTCAGCACAGGGAATTACCAAGATATGATCCTGCATCCGTGTAGCTACAGCATTCTCAAGGTATGTTTGCTTCCTAATGCATGAAATCAAATGGTAGGTTTCCTTTTAACTCTTGCAGGAAATCAGAGGTTGAACAATTTCAGCTCAAAGTGTCGTGACAGATGTCAGTATCAGTAGGTTGCTTGAGATGACTATCACTGAATGACATTACGCAGAAGCCATCACTGTCATTAGCGAATGCTCAATCTAAGTGCAAGTAACATTTTAACCTTGTTATTAGGTCGCTTGCACAAGCTGAGTTGTGACCTATATTCCATTAGACATATTTAATTCTCTGGTATTGGTACCATATGCTATTGAGCTTTATAATAGCATTGAAGTCACTGCTGTGATTAAAGGGTTTTGTTGATGCTGCCAATATTAACCCATTGTAAATCACAATTCGCCTTTATGATTACATGACGTTCACAGACTGCTTTAGACATATATATCATTTCAGTGACATTAAGTAATTTTACTGGTAGGATGGACATCACAATTTAGGTTTCCATCCTGCTTACACCTCCAGAAGTTTTCCTGCTGTATGGCAGTCTTTCATCTAGCAGGATATAGAGGTCAGGATGCCAGAAGCTGCCAGTGCCCAAGTCTGATAAATTGGCTTTCAGCATGAAGAGCGGGGGATAGGATGGAGAGTTGGCTCTTTAATTAGAGAGGGATTTTGCAGGGGGCAGTGCCGGTTGTGTGGGCGAAAGGAGAACAAGAGAAAGAGAGATCATCAAACAGACGGTGGAGCTGCAAACTGAAGGTTCTCATTTAGAAAATGCTCATTATCTGCAGCACACAGTATGGAAGACCCAAAACCTATTCCCTTCTAATCAAGGATTCTCAAGAATACACACAGTATCATGTTTTCTAATCTTCTTTGCTTACTTTTTATCTCTCTTCCACACCCTATTATTATTTTTTGTAACGTGGTTGTCTTTTATTGATATTTTTTATAAGATGTTTTTATAACCTTTAACAATGTACAATAGCTTAACCCCTTTTCAATCAGACCCTTTTGCATTTTCTTTTTTTACTTCCTGTATCCATAACTTTTTTAAATTTACGTTTACAGACCCACAGGAGGCTTGTTATCTACATTAGGGAGCATGCACATATCCGCAGATAGCGGGCATGAGCCAGCTGCAAATACGGCAGCTTTGCTCATGGCAACTATACACGTGAATTATGCACATTGTTTCTCACCTATCGTGTCAGAGTCATTGGGCCGTGTGGCCGAAGGTTCTATTCCTGCCCAGTTTTACGGCTCGCCCACTCGGCTCCATAAGAAAAAGGAGGGGTAAAAAGCACTTACCTCTTTCCACCCAGCTTGCGGCTCAGGGCAGCAGCACACATGTGCATGTAGCCTTACAAATTGTACTTCCTAGTTGCTACATTTAATACTGTATTCTGGGCAATGTATTAGGAAGCTGGTAAAAATCCAATTCCAGTAGTTGCCCCATTTTGGCAATGCATACAAAAGGCAGGAGGCAGTGTGGGCAGTATTAAAAGGTAGCAGGAGGCAAGTTTTCTTGACTTTGAGGAAAATTTTAAATCGACTCACCTAAGCTTTCATACTGGGATTTCACTGGTACAAAGTACCCTGCTGCGGGGGCTAAAACACAATCCAAATTAAGAGCATGATAATGCATGACATGCGTTGATTGCTGTGTTCGGAACTTTGGATGTCCTACACAATGTTGAAATAAACTTTTGATATAAAATTGCATGTTCTGGGGTTTCTTGACTTCATGGTTGAGCTAACACACCTCTTTGACTGCATCTTGGGCAAGAATAAAAGTCTTTTTGGCGAAGACTGTGATTTTCACTGTAAAGGGCACATAGCAAATGATAATATCCTAGTAAATGATAATATTCTAGCAATTACATTAGTGGAAGTGTAGTGTGTGCACTCTGATGGCATAGCTATATGGTTCTCTGACTGGAGTTGTTTAGTGCTTCGTTAGTTATAAAAAAAATTTTTTGGCTCCATAGGAAGCATCATAGCTTGCTAAGCTTGGATAAAAACATTATACATTATATTTATGCTTTAATTCTTTTTTATGCCTTCTATAGTTTAAGCACCCTAGGAAAGCTTAAAAATAATTTTAATTGGTCAGAAACTATGCTAAATTACAGTATTGCAGTATACTGTTATTATAAAACCTGGAAAAATTCAGTGGCGGAAGCCTGATGATATGGCATTGTTTCACAGCCAAGTGCTGAGCTATATGTGAGCATCCTACAATCTTAGGCTACATTCACATGAACATATGGGGGACATATCCCCCATACAATCGGCACACGGCGCCGTATGGGAGCTGCACCGTTCCCTAGCACGTAGAAAGATAGGACATGTTCTATCTTTTGGCATAATATGGCGCTGTGTATTTCTGTGGATCGGGGCGGCTGTGAGCAGCCCTCACCCCCTCCTCCTCTTCTCCGTGCTACGGTACGGCGGGCACACCTCAATGGAAATGCAGCCTTATATTTTAAACTCAAGTACTATGGGCATTAAAAGGACAACATCGTGCTCCAGCAGCACAGTGTCCCAAAGCATATGTCAAGACTGGTGAGGAAATGGTTCAAAAACAATACAGTTGCTGGATTGGCCCACACAGTCCCCAGACCTCAACTTGTGGGTATAGTTGAGGAAAAAAAAGTGCATTTTTACCCAAGTGCATCAACCAGTATGCACCAACATTTGGAACATACAAAAGAGAACTGGGATCAGATTTCAGTTTAGAAATACTCTGTATCTGATTGAGAGCATGCACTGAACGATTCAGTCAGTGTTAAATGCCAAAGAAGAATTTAAAAAAATATTAACAATATAATAAATATTCAGATTTTTAGAAGCAAGAAGGTAACAATACAGTTACATGACACAATGACTGACTTGCCTTTGAGAAAGGAGTCTGGAAGAGGGGGGCTAGTTTCATAGTGTTTTTGAAGGGTGGGACGAGGCTGTCTGCCACAGATCAAGACCACCCTTAAAATAGTAAAGAATGTAGGTAGCATAATGGGAACTAAAACCATGTTATTATGCTTTCTACATTCCTCAGGGGTGGTCCTCCGCTGGATTGACAAAAATATTATCACTAAACAGAAACCGTGGAGGACAAGATTAAATATGAAACGGGAACCCATCCCTTTCAGTAGCTCTGTAATCTCCCCAGCTTCTCTCAGCACAGGCCATGGATTTACAGAGAGAAAAGCACAACAACAGTGAAGAGATAAGAAACTGACGACTGCTGTCCTGATGGGTGATTGTCAGGAGGAAAGAAAAATAATCATCCCCTATTGGCAGAAGAAAGAATTGGCAATTATGTCCAGTATGACCAGAGTAATTAATAAACATAATAATTCCTTTATGTAGTGCGCACAATTCCGCAGCACCACACAAAGCTTGCCAAATCCGTCCCTGTCCTCAATGTGGCTCACAATCTAATCAACCTACCAGTATGTTTTGGAGTGTGGGAGGAAACCGAAGGACCTGGAGGAAATCCACGCACACACGGAGAAAACATACAAACTCTTTGTAGATGTTTACCTAGATGGGACTTGAACTGAGGAACCCAGATTTGTGAATATAGCTTACACGATAAATTATAATGTTTAGATCTTCCATTCTGTTATGGTGCGTTATCCAGTTTCCAATACTCAATCACTCTATATATAAATTCATTAAACTTCATTCTACTTCGCATTTATTAATCAAAAAGGTTTATCTACATCAATTTCTCTCTTTTCCGACTTCCTTATAAATATTTACTGTACTACTGGAATATCCCACACAACAGTGTTTTCATGATCTCTCTCACTTTCTTTCAAGGTCTTGGACACTCGCACTTACAACTGTCTCACTTGAGCCCTGGAAATCCTGCTCTATCCCCATCAGATGGAGAAGGCATGTTTCCCACTGAGCTGCATTACAGAAATGCAGGACCTCGGCGTCTATCCATGGATGTGAGTGCAGAGGTACAATTTTGTAACCATTTGTAACAAGAAATTGTACAATTTTCACTAAACGCATGTTATAACAGCTATGGTTTTAACATATAAAATGAACAATAATACAAGCATGATAATGCTAAAATACAAATAATTATTTACATTTCTCTAAACTTTTGAAAACTTTATTAACATAGTCTGCATACTGCTTAAAGCTAACCGTAAAGGCTTTCCTTAGCAATGCTCTGAGAGTTATTAAAGAAAGCCTGTATTCTGCTTGTATTATGTGTGTCTATACAGGTTGACTATGCCTTGCAGCTGCATGTTGGCTACAGTTTAGAGCCTCTGCAGCTTGCCTCTCTTCTATGAGAATTGCTGCGTATAGTGATGTACTCTCCCTGCCTATGTCTTGCTGTTAGTGCTGTGAGCAGGAAGAGAGAAGTCATGCTCTTAGCAGCAGGGGTGTAACTACAGTGGCAGCTGCCATAGCAACCGCTTTGGGGCCCACAGTGTCGGGGCCCCAGAATCTGACCTGGCACATTTAAAGAGTGGAGGATGTGCATCATTATGCTGCACTTTGTACATCATAATATGTATATAACATATATGTGATGTATATATGCTGCATCTGTGATGTGTATATGTTGTATGTGTATACAGTGTATGGCGTCTGCATATACTCTATGTGTGTATATATGCTGTGTGTTTGTAAATGTCACTGTATGTTTGTGTATATGCTCTATCTGAGCATATGTGCATAAGTGTACAAATGTGTGATTGTAACTTGCATGTGTGAGTATACAAATATGTATAATTTTCAAGTGGGCAGGGGGGACCCATGCTAAAGCCCCAAGCCTGCTATGGGGCCCTGCCACTCCTAGTTACGCCACTGCTTAGCAGTCAGTGCTAAAGAAAAGCTATTTGAAAGAAGAGTGTAGTAAAAGCTATCAAATATGAATGTACTGGGAGAAATATTCCAAATCTGGTTGAATTGACAACAAAATTGTATTTTAGCCATCTTCTTTCCATGTTTTCATTGTGCATTTTATTCTTTGGTATGACAGAGATGATGACAAATGGCATTCAATCACCTAATATATAAACTTTTGTGTACATATAAATATCTTGTATAAATGTAGTTTTCATTTTTATTCGTTACGAGATTTATAGAACCTGGAATATCCAAGGAGGTCTGATACCTCTTACAATATATTTCAAAACTACTGGGTGTCGCTTGAATAGCAACCTATCACTGCCCCCTTGGTTGCTTGGACTAATAGAGGTTATTAGTGGCATGTGTCTGCTGTATAATAAAGCAAACACCCACCATGTATGGAAAGTTCTCAGCTCCAGAGCCATCTTTATATACCCTTAGCTACACTGCCCTGTAATATTATGCAGTCTATTACGGTACCTCATTCAGGGAACAATATAAAACAAATTCTGTACTATACTTTTATGTAGTGTCTGTATACACAAGAGAAGATGGCTGTGTGTAGCAGGATATTATTTTGGCGTTATTAGCATGATCTGATATGGTTGTAAAAACAGCATTTCTTCTTTGTGAGAGAGAGCCCTTAGAGACCCCAGGCTTATATGCAATGTCGAATTCCATGCCATACTCAGACATGTCTCTTGGTGCAAGCAATCACAATAATCCTCTCTTTTCTGCCATCCGCTGGCTCTCATTTCTTGTGTCTACTGCTGTTAATTAGCCATAGTTCATGGCACTGCAGGACCACAGAGGATTCTTGTAAAGTATTGGATGGCATAAAAATCCATTGATTTTAATAGGTGTCATCTTAAGCTCCATTCTTGCAGTGAAGCAGAAGGATCTTTCTCGCACACCAGTTTTTGCGGTTTGCTGCCAGACCTGTACAATAGTGTGTGTGGTGGAAAACATAGGAATATCTCAAAATTTAGGACAGGTAGGATCCCCTCCCCTTTGACATTCCTCCATTCCAGACCAGGCTGCTTGGGCAATAAACCAGTCTTTTCCCAAAACTAGAGATCCCAAAATGAATGGTGTGTGAATGAGATTCTCTCTACATCCATTAACTAGGGAGACATAATGGAACTCTACCTCTTAGGTCACAGCTAGAAAAAACCCTCTCGCTATACAAAGAAATAGAAAGAAATATTTGGCATTCATATATCGGCCATATACCTTTTCCTAATAATTCAGCCTCATCTTTGCTGTTACTGAGAGAGGAACAAGAAACAGAAACAGGAAGCAATTAAATACCTCCCAAAATATTAGTACTGATGTCCTCATGATTGGTATGTATACGTGCGGGACATCATAAAAGAAAAGATGGAAGTAAGACCAAGTTTATAGGATGCCCGTGTGGCAAGATTTTGGCCTGTAAAGATTCTGCGACACACAGGTATCTTAAACATACTACGTCATAGTAGGCAATTACCATATTCCCAGCCTCCTTTGTGTCATCACAGGCAGGGGTGACTGGAGGGATGTTAAAAGCATACTTGGGTAGAACTTGGAAGATAGGAATTTGTTGTTCTTTGGGGATCCCTAGCGGATAGATTGATCGCTGTTTTTATCCCCGTTCTGTTTAATTTGTCACCTGCCCACCCATTTTTTTTTTTTTTGGAATCGGTGTCCTTTTATATTGAAATTCCATTTAATAAGAGATGTTACCTAAATTCATTGATTTATTAGCTAGGGTAATATTTGGGCATAATCTATGCAAGGTGTCTGGTTAGCCTTCTATATGACGAGAGGTGGCAGCTAAAATCTCTCAGGTTTTGGAGGGAGGCAAGCTGTAAGAGGACGGTCCAGCATGACCTGATAGTCTTCATTCCTGAACAAATGGAGTGAGGATGTTGGTCATAGGTAAATTATATTAACTTTCACAATCTTTTTTTTTTATTTTTTTTAAATACTTACAGTACATAACTCGGCCTAACTTGGTTTCAAATTGAATTGCTTCCTTTTACCTTTTCAGGCCTCATTCACATGACCATCCGGGGGGATGTATATGCAGCCGCAAATTGGCAGGACACATATACGTCCCCATAGACGGCAATGGCGGCACGGCAGCAGTACAGTGCAACACGTGTGGCACCGACCTGCGCCATACACGGGGAAAAGATACAGCATGCTCTCTTTCCCCATGTCTGCGGCTGTGTGAATGTACTCTTAGTCTGATTTTCCCACCATATAGACTTATCCTGAAAGTACAGATAGGAGGAATCTGATCACTCATGTCTCTACTCGGAGCGATCTCTATAGTGCTGACTTTAGAACCCGGGGCAGCTGCAGGGAATCCACATGTGAAAGCTGTGTTGAAGACCACAGCGTTCATTTCCACAGAACAGCTGTGGGACATGCAGTAACTCCCGGTCATTTGATACGCAAAAACTATTTTACTTTGTACAATCACTCCAAAAACAGCGGTCGTATCCAAGGACAGCTGCATTTCATTTCTAAGGGAACATATGACTACAATTAGGGTTTCTGAAACTTATGCCTTAACATTGCCAGAACTAAAACATCAGATTAAAGTTCATGTCCGAGATACTAAATGTTCGGCATTGCAGAGAGGGTTATTTAAAAGGGCTCCATTTTGCACAGCTATCGTGACTAAGCTCTGTTTTATTTTTCACAATCAAACCAAGGTTATATCCAGTAATCTCAGCAACTTTACTAATAGAGTTCTAAGACAAATGCACATCCTGTACATTATTATATGTTGTCATAGCAACACCTGCAAGTGCATAGAAATATATGAGCTTTTATTATTCTTACATTTTACATTTGCAGCAAAAGCAGAGATTTTTCAAGAAGTACTGTATCATTGTTTTCTTTTCTGATTTTTTTTTTTTTTCAAACAAAGCAAACTGATTTTATTGCATGCCTGAGAAAGCATAATTATTACATTTTTATTTCCATTTTAAGCTTATAAAAGCATTGTAGACTGTGTTCACTTACAGAAGTTTCAGAATCGCACCTGTACAACAGTCGGTAGAGTAACCCTCTATTTACACATTAGTTATTACACAGCGGACACACCCCACAATTGGTCATGGCCGTTTATCCTTTTAATGCAATGGTGGAATGTACCCGTAGCACTTAACAGGTCAGGGTGTTAATCACCACCTTCCATAATTTAATTGCGGGGGGGGGGGGGGGTGATCACTTCCCTCAACAGCTGGAACCCTATCAAAGACTTGTCATCAATATACAATAACATAAGTATTGCAGTACTTTGTTTCCGGGTTTCACATAGAGGACCTCAAAAATATGTTTTTATTTAACTATAAACATGTAAACATGCACTGACTTTACCCTACAAAAAGCATAAAAATAAATAAAGTCCAAAAGTAAAACGAAGAGGAGCGTAGGTGAGTTTCTGTAGTGTTTTTTTTCCCTCCTACTGGTTGATTTCCTTTAATGTATACCTTGCTTAATATGGAGTTATTATAGTCTTTTTCCTTACTCTTTTGTGATTTTCCTGTATTTCCTCAGCAGCACATGGGAAAACCTTTCTCTTTACCCGTTGACCTCCGGTTACCACCTGAGCTCCTGGATAAACTACAGATGAATAGTCCAGATGAATTTCCAAAGCAAGAAAGCCGAATGTCTAGAAGAGCGTCATTGGTTAGTCCAAGCAGAGTTACATTACATAACCATTATATATATGAATGATGTCCACATACTTTATAATTGTGGAATATGTAAAAGATTATTTTTTGTTAATTTATTGGAATCTGATTTTGTATTGCTCTTTCTTTAGCGCCTGTAAGACCATCAACTCCTTAGATAACTTAACAATCTCCCTTTGACTTGTTCCCCTTGCTATTGACCATGTTAAGGCTGCTTATCTTGATCAGGTTCTACAATATACAAATCATTCTGCCTTTAATGGCCTTTACCTATTAGAAATAATAATGTGAACGCATTTTTATTATTTAATTATAGAAAAATAAATATTGTTTTTCCAGCATTTCTGACCATTTGATTTTACAAAAAATGTGAAAAAATATTTTTATAAAAATAAATTATTGCCCAACCAGTTAAATAATATACTGTATATAAGACAACTTATATCCACTGGTAATGCTGTATAATGTAACTTTTCAGTGATACTAGCTGAGCTGTTTACTAATCTGCATGTTGCTTACAGTCAGATATTGGATTTGGAAAACTGGAATCATATGTGAAGCTGGAAAAACTAGGAGAGGTAAACCCAGTGTATTTATTATTAAATATTAAGTTAACATTTTTATGTTATGTATTTGAATTTTACATTTTCTCTCTGTTTGTTCACCCTTTTAAGTTTTGATTGAGTTGCCAGAATATGTCATTTACGTCTCCTCAGAATAAATTGGAATTGTTCAGATATACAATACACAGAGGTATATATTTGCCATGTCTCTCTTGCTCTTATTTGAAGGATCAAGCATCTAGCAACATCAATCAGTATTTGTGGACCACAAACTTTTTGATACAAGCTGGTTATGAAAAGAACTGCCCCTATTTCTTGCTTTTCTCTTAGGATTAGTTTTTATTCCATTTAGATAATCCAGCTGGGGATCACACACTCATGCATAAGAAATGTGATCACTTGTATGTGAAAACTGTTTAATATTAAATAATATCTCCAGTGAATAAATACTTTCATGCAAACATGTTTGATTTAAGAGCTACTATTAAACAGGCAGCCTTTATGTATTTCCATTCGTTGCTGTATTGATGTAAGGCCCCTTTGGTAGCTATTCAGGAAAACCTGACTTGTATGGTCAGGTACTGATATTGTTGAATTGTTTACCCTTCAAGGTTTTAGAATTGTTGGCATGTAGCTGGTATTCTAATGTATCCCAAGGTTTTCAATGGGATTGAGTTCAGGAATTTGTTAAGGCCACTTTTAGGTCCTCTACAGAAAACTCATTGCATAAGTTCCTGTCTAAAATTGTTGCACAAAATGTATAGAACGCAAATGTCTAATATGTTTTGGATGCAATAGTATCAGCACCAGGTATCCATGCACCGTGACACTGGTAATCTTCCTATATTTGTTATCCATAGGCTTCTTCTAAAATCAACTTTTAAAATTATTCTAATGAGTCTGAAGGGCTACTCAGTGCTATAACTTCACAGGCTGTTACATTGTGCAAGGAGAACTCCCGTCCCCTCTCTGTGCTAAAATTTACTCTGCTGCAGTGAGGTTACAGCAGGCAGAGGGACTGGTAAAGGGGCACGGGGAGGGGAGACAGTGTAACAGCCTAGCATGCTTAAGTATGGAGGATCTTTGCTAACACCCCCAGAGCCCTTCAGGTTCAGTACTATCATTTTAAAAGTTGATTTTAGAAGTAAGTAGATCATGGATAACAAATGCATGATTTTTACAAATTCTGTGGGTGGTTTAATGTCCCTAATGGCCATGACGGGTCCTCTTTAAAGGACATCTACCACAAGAAACAAGGATTATAAACCAGTCTCACTTACATACTGTTGTGCGCTCCCTGTGGCAGGATCTGCACCTTTTATAGCTTCTTATGCCCTTGTTTTTCCAAAAAAAAGTTTTAACAACTATGCAAATGAGTCTGATGGGCTCCTGGCTTCATTCTCTCAGAAATCAAAGGTGCGCCTTATAGTCCAGTGTACCTTATATATGAACATTAACAGACAACAGCTGCCTTGAGCTGTGCAGTTCTGCCACCTGCTGGTCATTCATCCTTATAATCAGATGCTCCTTATAATCAGGTGCGCCTTTATATATGAACCTAGACGTTTAAGCAGGCATTTATTGAAGGTGCGCCTTATAGTCCGAAAAATACGGTACTGTAGACAACTTTGGCATTTTACTTCCAATTCTTGTATCCTGTATAGTTGTCAGTACCTCACTTTGTAATAGCTATTCGTTGTTGAGTCGAGGAGTGGGACCTGCTTTGATTCTGATGTCATAAGCTGAGTATATGTCATCACCCGCCAGACATTTTTTTTAACTGAATGTTTTTTAATTTTCAATCTTTGAACTGTTCTGTTAGCATGTGGTTCTGGTTATGCAGTATTTTTGTAGCATGTTATATTAATAGAAAATATCGGGCCACAAGAACATGAATATGTTACTCCTCTCCACCCCCCTGTAGGGAACATATTCCACTGTGTTCAAGGGACGAAGCAAGCTTACGGGGAACTTAGTGGCCCTTAAGGAAATCAGACTAGAGCATGAAGAAGGAGCACCTTGCACTGCAATCAGAGAAGGTATATGGGACGGGTGGATGAGATAAGGATGTTTCTGGTTCATTTACTGACCGCCATAAAACACTTACAGACATTTTATGCATGTTATTTCCTCAACCGAAAAGTTGTGCTCACTAACGTATGTAGACCTTCAAGAGAATTTCTGTACCAATGATGTACCCAAGTCGTTTTGATTGTTCTCTTATGTATTGTTGTCATTAATGATATATTTTCTAGCATCAGGACAGTTTAGAAGAATACATTTGTTGCATACATTATATATGTAGCACACCCAAAATGTGTAACATTATGTCACATTTATGAATATATTAATTATATGTTACAATAAGTGTTGTTGTTTTTGTATGTAAGATAGAGGATAAGTTGACATGGGTTTATATGGGTTATTCTTGTATACAGCTGCATTGAGGATCTCTTGACTGCTGATGTCAGATCTTCCAGCATACCCTGCTTGTTCAGTGCATGTGCAGAGGTCACTGAGGCAGACACATTGGGGCACATTTACTTACACGGTCCATGGAGTTCACCTAAAGTGCATTGTCCGACGATATCCTGCATATGTCGCTTCCCCGACAGGTATGACAGAGTTCACCATCTTCTTCCTAGTGCATGTAAGTGCATTGGGGCAGATTTACTTACCCGGTCCATTCGCGATCCAGCGGCGCGTTCTCTGCGGTGGATTCGGGTCTTCCGGCGATTCACTAAGACAGTTCCTCTGACATCCACCAGGTGCACTGGAGTTCACCAAGCCGGGCTGAGTGAAGGTAAGCGCGTGTCCAGCTACACTTTTTTTTTTTTTTAAATGCGGCGGTTTCTCCGAATCCGTCAGGTTTGGCGTGCGCCAAAATCCTGTAGCAATTCAGGAAAAATCGCCGCAAATCGGAAATATTCGGGTAACACGTCGGGAAACCGCGAATCGGGCCCTTAGTAAATGACCCCCATTGTCTTGCAACACAGTTTGAAAGTTAAATCGTGCGCTCAGTCCGAATCAGTCGGATCATCTGACGGCACGCCCCCCAATTTGTGTTGGGTCAAAGCCAGCAACGCTGCGCCAAAAAACGATTGTGTGCGGCACAATTCTACGGCAGACAATTGTTACATACCTGTCAAAGCTGTGCAAATCCAGAAAACGGCAAACAGTCCGACGAAAGTGCAAACCGCGACCCTTAGTAAATAAGAGCCATTGCAATGACCGTGTAGAAAGATCTTTCCCAAATATGGCAGAAATCTTAGCCCTTGAGGAGACTAAGCTAATGGTACAACCTTTCATCTTCTTGCAATAAAGACCAGCTTTGGGCCGGCAAATATATTTAATAAGGGACAAACTGCGGCTACTTCTACATTTGGTTTTCCACTGTTAGGATGTACAGCAATAGCATTTACTGAGGGAAGAATCTTACTTAATGTAGTGTTGATTCTTGGATCCTATCAATCACAATTTCCATTTATATCTTCTTCTAGTATCCCTTCTGAAGAATCTGAAGCATGCTAATATTGTAACACTACACGACATCATCCACACAGAGTATTCTTTAACGTTGGTATTTGAGTACCTGGTAAGTTAAAATAAATATGTCTAATGCAGCGACTGCATTTTTTTAAGCAGCCCCCTCCCGGCCACCTTTGTTTTTAAATAAAGTCCCGGACAACCCCTTTAATACTACCTTGTGACAGGTAATACAAAAAAAGGTTTACTGTCTCATCCAGTGTGGACAGGTTTGTGGTGTCGTGGTCAGTGGTGTGTCGCAAGATAGACTTTTTCTTTCCTATTGTGGACGACCATTCATGTCCTGCCCTAGTAGTGTGTGTGTGTGTGTGTGTGTGTATGTATGTATATATATATACACACTACTAGTGCTGGACATATATAGGATATATATGTTTACACACACTACTAGGGCAGGACATATATAGGATATTTATGTTTACACACACTACTAGGGCAGGAAATTAATGATCGTCCACAATAGGACATATATAGGATATATTATATATATTTTCATTTTTTTATTTTTTTTTAATCTTTATTGGGATAGTAATAACATATTTGCAATATCAGAATACTTTTACAGTTAGAAAGGTAATGCACCACGCAGGACATGAATATAACACATTCTAAAGATGGTTTTGGAGCAGTATTTTCCGTATGGATTACAATAGTTAGATGCAACTTATGCGCATGATTATAGTCAGAACCCACAAAAAGATAAACAAATACAACTAGTGCATGTTGAATCTCCCTGCCCAGTACTTGATTGTTCAGTGGTATTAATAAAGCCTAAGACCTTTCACATTTTCACATTTCCTTCCACATTTATGATTTCCCTATTTCTCTACACCCTAAGTTTTCCTAAAGTACCACGTAGTGTATTGGACGTACTGATGAGCTATCATGTTTTCCTGAAGAAGATGATTATGAACATTGGTATAAAAGGAATAATATCTCCATAGTTTGTTTGTAGAAAGGTTTTGGCAGTTTTTTAAAAGGACTGGACCAGTTCATATAAAAGGGAAAAGTTCTGCTCCATTTGGGACAGCGTGTGATCTGGTCTGGATGTAAAGTGTAAGAGGTAAAGTTAAAGGCATATACAGGCAGTGCCTGACTTGGAGAGACACTGCTGCCAAGTACAATAGGAATGCCGGACCAAGCCCAAAGCGGTCTGGAGCATACATAAAGGGGCGGGACTAGGAGGTGGTAACTACCACATGAAGCTCTGCAGTCAACGCCAGCCTATGGAGTGGGAGGGGCGTTTCGGAGAAGAAGCAGCGCCTGCCCCCCCTCCTCCCTCATGAATACGCTGGACTGCTTTGAGCGCAGTCCGGCATTCCTAGTGTACTGCTAACTTTATCGGAGGGTTACGATAAAGCTAACAGTTAATCACTGCTAAAAATGGGCTAGCGAACATAGCTGCTTACTTTAGTAATCCTTTTTTATGAAATTGTTCTCTTTGTTCTAAAACTTTAGCATCCTTTCATGTTTCTAAGGTTTGTGTATAAGGTGTTTGTACATAAGAACTATGGTCAGTTTGAAGCACTTGACTAGTTTTTTACTTGACTGGACTTTACGTTTGAGCGTTCCAACATAGGGCATGATCTTTCACTAAAGAGCCATTTTGGCACAGTCCCAATACAATATGGGATTGGATTACGAGGAGGAGTGCTGAAATTTGTATTCTGTTTCCCACAGTGGTGTAACTTGAACCTGTTGGGCCCCTGTGCTAAATGTATGTCAGATCCCCAATTATAATTTATTGTTTATGGTACTAGTCCTCTCATATAGGAAAGGTTCACCATATGGGCCCCTAGGCCTCTTGGGCCCAGTTGTGAATGTGCCCTCTGAAAGTTTCGTCCAACATCCTTTCAAATATAAGGCATGGCGCATGTATTATAAAAATGTATGTATTAGCGGGGAGCTAACCAATATGTAGTCCAATATGTAGTCCAATATGTGGTACCATTACTGGTGAAAGTCAGTGTGAAATGTGTCAGGATGTCATTTCTGTGTTCTGTGAAGTAGTCCGAAAAGAGCAGAACTGTGACGCCTTCTATAATGAGAGGCTACCTTCTGTTTCTGCAAGCTCTCATAATGTGTTCTGCATAATTCAGGTATTTTGCTTACCTGTGTTTGTGTAGATGGGGAACAGGGACAGGACTAGGAGCATCATAGTAATATATGATACAGAGTACCTGTTTCCCCAAGAAACAGAAGTGCCATACTATAATCATGTTTTCGGCACTGCTGTTTTGTAGGGAAAGTGCGGACTCCTTGCATCGTATTTCACTATGTTTCAAGGAGGCCCATCCTTGCCAGTGTTTTTAGTCCATAAAACAGGATACTTCACGATCCGTGAACCAAAGGCTACTCATGGTTGTCTGAAATTGCCTTTAAAATATAATCAAACTGCACATACCATACACACACAATGCTGTTTCTGGGGGGACAGCTGTTTTTTTAACTCTGGGACAAGTGTTACCCTTAACACTTTATGTGAAAATGTAGCCATTATCTTCACTGATCTCACTTTTTTTCTCTTGCTATAAACAGGATAGTGACCTAAAGCAGTATCTGGACAACTGTGGCAACCTGATGTGCATGCACAATGTCAAGGTGAGATCAAGTGAAATAGCACATTTCTGTAAAATATGACAGGTCATGAAAATATAAAATACATGCAGAAAATTTTACTCATGTGACGCTAGAAGTACTGTTTACTTTTTTAGAAGTCACAATAATACAATCCGTGCATCATACCGTTCGAAAAAAATATACTAATAAACCGTATTTTTCGGACTATAAGACGCTTCTTACTATAGGACGCACCCCAGATTTAGGCTTCCAAAAAAAGGAAAAATATATTTTACACCGATTAAAATATCCCTGATGGTTGCACTAAAGCACAGCACACACAGACATACATACATTTACACACTCAGCTCTGCATCATACATACACACACAGCACAGCTATGCACACTCTGCTCACCTACGCGCACTCTGCTCACCTACGCGCACTCTGCTCACCTACGCGCACTCAGCCGGCATATGAAGCAAACCATGCCCCCTGTGGCGACAGATACATCAAGTGGCTTAGACCTCCTAATCTATCCGTGGAGGGGCGGTGTCGTTTTGTGTAATAATAACCTACGGACATTTAGTGGTGAACGCCACCGTGGCAAGGCCACTTCACCGGCAGCCACGCTCCTCACGCCACTCCATGCCCACTTACAGTATTTAAGAAATGTCATTTATTTAAATGCTTCTAAGCCAAACTGCTATAAAAAACGCTGACAAATCTCCCCATAGTATTAAGGCTACATGCACATGTAAATTTTAGCAGTGAGCTGATCACTCTCCCCATCAACTTGTGTTGTGCATATTCCCAGTACAGTGAAATATGGAGCATCTCGCTTCCTATGGACATGGAGGTAGGAAGTGATATCAGCCGAAACAGGTGGTAAATAAGGACTCTAGTACAATCTCAGATAAAAAAAAAAAAACAATGAACATGTTTATTTGAGGTATTTACTTAAATTTAAAACTTTGCAGGGACCTGATTTTTTATTTTTTTCAAATTTGTTCATATGACTTTATGACAAAAAGTATTTGAATATGGCTGATTCAATTTTTTTCCTGTTAAAATACTTTATCAAGTACATGACCTCTAAAGTGTAGCTTGTGATATAACATTGAGAGCTGACATCAACTGACAAGCAGATGGTTCACATCAAGCAAATTATTAAAGCCATAGTAGATGTAAAATAAATGTTTGTGTTATCTTCTATAAGCTGATCGGAGAGATGGCATGACCTGTGCCAATGTAGTTATCAGACACATAAGCAAACAGATTAGTTACAAATCTGAAAGTGTTGATCTCGGTCTTTCCTCTGTTAGCAAGGTGAAATGTTTTCATAGATAAGATACAGTCTAACATGCTATGGAGTGTCCCTGAAGGTCATTCTGTATCACAAGGCTTATTATTATTCACACTGGTAGCTTGGTTATCATTAAAATAGACGTTTTTGCCCTTCCCTGGTCAGAAATGCTTTTTTAACATGGTGCCATGCTTTATTAATGTTATTTGTTGACTAGCTTATCTTAAACACACAGCAGATTTATTTCTTTTTTTAAACGGGAAAAAAAAATATGAATAGGATTTTTCCATACACGCACCTATTACAGCACAAGAGGATGAATGGAACTTTTTTTTCAAATTGGACCTAGGAGCATGAGATGTACACACACCATGAAGAGAGGTGATTGTATCCAATAATTATAAGAGCTGCTACTGCCAAGCACATAGATTATAAAGGAATTATTGTATTGTCCTATAATCTGTTTTTAATCAATTCGTTTTTGTGTTTCTGTTTTTTACTCCCCTCATTCCAAAAGCAACAACTTCTTTATTTTTCCATTAACAGAGATGTGTTTGGGCTTGTTATCTGCGGGAAAAATTGTACTTTTTAGTGGCCCCATTTAATATTCCATGCAATGTACTGGAAAGCTGAAAAAATTCCAAGTGCAGCGAAATTGACAAAAATACACATTTGCAGCATTTGCATTGGGTTCCGTTTTTATGACTTTTATTCTCTGCTTCAAATGACTCTTTCCCTTTGTTCTTTGGGTCAGTACGATTACAGGGTTACCAAATTTATATATTTTTAGTAGTTTTTTTTTTTTATTTTGTACAAAATCTTATGTACAAAATAAATTTGCCATTTTGCCAAATTCAGAGGCCAATACTTTTTTTACACATTGGTTATGGATCTGCATTTTTTGCAGGATAGACTTATGTTTTAATTTACCATATTTTTCGGACTATAAGACACTTCTTACTATAGGACGCACCCCAGATTTAGGCTTCGAAAAAAAGGAAAAATATATTTTACACCAATTAAAATATCCCTGTTGGTCGAACTAAAGCACAGCACACACAGACATACATTTACAAACTCAGCTCTGCATCATCCATCCACATACACACACAGCTCACCTTTACACACTCATTTCACCTACGCACAGTCTGCTCACCTACGCACAGTCTGCTCACCTACGCACAGTCTGCTCACCTACGCACACTCTGCTCACCTACGCACACTCTGCTCACCTACGCACACTCTGCTCACCTATGCACACTCATCTCAGCTATATACACACACAAACACACACACATACACATACATACATACTACCCCCATTCTCCTTCTTCTTACCCTGTCCCATGGCAGCATGGCAGTATGAGACCTGTGGTGATGTAAGAATCATGTGATCAGTCACATGATTCTGACATAACCGCAGGTCCTGTAGGAAGAGAGCAGTACAGAGGCTCCTCTCTGGGAGATCGGGTGCAGCTCTGTATCTGGGCATCACCCGATCTCCCTTACAGAGGTCAGAAGGGTCTGGCAGTGCTGGATCCTCCTGACCTCAGGACTATAAGACGCAGGGACTTTTTAGCAAGATTGCTAAAAACTAAAAAGTATAGTCCAGAAAATACGGTATTTTAATTTGGGACCTGTGTGATCATTTTTTATTCAAATATTCATGGATTTTCTGTTGAACTTACATGTTCTTTTATGTGCAAACTGCATGTTCATGTATTTAAGACGTGTCATACACGACTTATTTGTGTTGCAGCTGCATCATACACGACGTGGCACAAAATTCTGCACTGAAAGGAGTGCTCCGGTGCACATTCCTTAGCCAGGGATACTATGTACCGGTCGGAGCAACAACCATTAGGAATGCCCTAGTCTATATCAAAAAACTGGTCGTCCTATGATCACTCTGCTGTAGTGGCAAAACCGTTTCAACAAGAAAATGTAGGTATAAGTGACCATCTAGAAAATCCGTAGAAGGATTTATTGAACCCTGATGACCCATAGGCTAAATAGCAATAAAGAAAGTCCTGAGTCCTGAGTAGGCAACTGCAATACAGCATCACCATACCACAATAACCCTTGTTGGTAGAGTTACAGTCAGAAAAACCAGGTGGGGTAAGGAAATGGGAAAATTTGGAAAAACCTTTGACCCCATGTTAACTATGTAAAAGATATATGAAGGGACATGGTGCAAGTCAAGTTGGGGAGTCCTGTGTTGAGTTCTGGGATGCCGGTTGTCTTCTTTTCTGCTACATAGGTTGCCATATCGGTGGAGGAGTAAGCGCTGGCATATTCAGTTTCTAGTCTGTTTCAGGGGTGGTCAAGTCCCAGATGTAGCAGAAGGGTCCCAGGTCTTCAAAGGATCTCAGGGTTGCAGACTTTCTATCTGTTGGCATCAACACGAAACCCCAACGGTATAAGACACCATTTTTCTGCAGGATATCTAATAGAGACAGAAGGAGACTGCTTTTCTGTAGGGTGAGCCATGATAGGTCCTGGTATAGCTGGACCTTACAGCCTTCAAAGTTGAAATTGCGTTGCTTCCTAGCTGCAAGCATAATTCGTTCTTTGAGTTTAAAGTCGCATAGACGATAAATAATGTTGCTTGTCGCATTTGAGGACTTGGGCCGCTGTGTCCTGTGAGATCAAACGTCACTTGAATGGCAGGCTTGGCTATGATAGCAGAAAAAGGGTAGTCAGTGTCTGCAATACATCTTCCCTGCCTTCTACCTCAAGAACTCCACAGACCCTTATATTATTGTGCCATCCTGTGTTGTCTAGATCTCCCAAATTTCTCTTTACATCTCTTAAGGCAAGGATTGAGAAGAGACGGTGGTTTGTAGGCTAGACAGGTAACATCTGGTGTTGTTGTTGCGCTCTGTCCAGCGCTTCCAATCTGTCATATGTTGGAGGTCCTGACGTACCTCGGCAATGTGTTTGCTTTGAAGGTATCCTTAACTTAACTGAAATCAAAAGGCTTAAAATCATCTTTCATGGGAAGTTTGTGCAAAAAGTTTTCCTGAGGTGTTTGAGGTAGTGACGCAGGAGAGGATGCCCAGGTAGGTGATGGGGCTCCGTATCGGGTCAGCGATGGATTCACCCCTATGTCAGTCTCCGGAGAGGCTGGGGAGCATGGTGCTGGAGACAAGGGAGCTGAAGAAGGTGGTAAGGAGCTTCTGGGGTATCTCCTGTACCGTGCATGCCCAAGGTGTGTGTCAGGTGTCCGTTCAGCAGAGAGGGGTGCATTGGAAGGAGGAGGTTGGTGTTGATTCCCCCAGGGTTGTTCTGCAGCAGCTTCCCTGCCTGTGATACTTCTGCCACACCGCTTCTGGAGATAGGCTGGGTTGCAGTGTGTGGGTGAACTGGGGAGATTCCTTGCAGCTCCTGTATCGCTGAGCTTGACTTCAGTGTTAAACTTTCCACCTACCTGACTTTATACAAACAACTGACATCTCACGTCAAAGTTGATTTTCTGGATGATGCCACCAGACCAGGCACAGCCCCCAGTAGTATACAGCACAGCCCCCAGTAGTATACAGCACTGCCCCCAGTAGTATACAGCACAGCCCCCAGTCAGGGCCGGTTCTAGACAAAGTGGGGCCCTGGGCAAAACTAAAAGTGGGGCCCCAAAATAAAACTATTTTATGACCAGTCACAGTCAGCAAGAGGCTCCCTTTAGTATGGTAAAACAAACTGTAATATGGGAGAATTTTATAGGAGATAGATGATAGGGAGATTTATGGGCAGCATGGTGGCTCCGTGATTAGCACTACAGCCTTGCAGCGCTGGTCAACATCTCTGGTCAAGATTTTGTATGTTCTCTCTGTGTCTGAGTGGGTTTCCTCCGGGTCCTCCGGTTTCCTCCCACACTCCAAAAAATTACTGGTAGGTTGATTAGACTGTGAGGCCCATTGGGGAGAGGGACCGATATTTTCTGAAAGCAGACACTTGCCCCTTTTTCAAAATTGCATCAAAGAGTTTATAGACATAGGCGCCTTCATGCAATTTTGATTCAAATTGAAACATTTTATTAAAAAAAAATACTTAAAATTTGACTTTGATGGCAAAAAATTTGATCCAAACAGAAAATGTTTACCTTCACATTTCCTAAATGTAATGCATGGAGATGTGTAGAGTTCACAAATGTGCCCTATTGATATGTTCACATGAATAAATCCACATAATATCACTAAAACTGTAATAACTAGATATCTGCTTTTCAGCTAGACATTTTTAGACAGTCTAAACCTCTCTAATTAGATAATAAAAGTCACTTTTAGATGTGCGCCATTGTATTAGCTGCACAATAACAGAACCCTCCGCGCTTCATAAGAATGAGAGTGAGAACGTCAGGTGTAAATAATGGAGGATGGTGTGAAATAAAAACTTTATTCCAGGACATGTGTGTGTTTTTGGTGTTACATATAACTTTATGGACATGTTCTGGTCACAGTGTAGTCACATTAGGCGAAGAGGATCGAATGCTCATCGTATCAGTCAATTTTCCCAACAAGAAAAAACTATCACAAAATAAAAGGGAATAAGAGAGAAAGGGCCACATTTATCACTTTTGTGCGCCTAAGTGAAGTAGTTGCGCCTAAATTCTGGCGCACTGTTTTCCAGAATTATCACAAGCTACAACCATCTGTGATAAGGTAATTTCCTGCCTCTTATTAATCACTTTACTTTAACACAGTTTTGGCGCAGTTTCGGCGTAATGTTAGATTCGGGCACTTACATGTGATCCTGCTACAAGCTCCTCTCTTCTTCTCCCACATCCCAGAATGAAGATAACACTCACAGCAGCACCCAGGTGTGTGACACCCTGCACCCAGTGACCTCCTCAGCAGGGGCTTCTCCTGGAGGGGATCCCCCAGTGCTGATCTCCTGCTGCACCCCTGTAATTCTGTACAGTATCCCCCTCAGACACACTGGTGATACTGTGCAGAATTACATGGGGGACACTTGTCTGTAGTATCTGCAACATTCTGCAACGTTCTCAGCTCTCTTGCTTTGAGCTCAGGATTCTGCAGAATGTTTTGTAAATAGAAGGTGATGAACTGTAAATAGAGTCTGCAGCTCCTGTCTGCAGAGCATCTAATGTCTGTATGATCTGTTCTAGTGTCTGCAGAGTATCTAATATCTGTATGATCTGTTCTAGTGTCTGGCTGGGCTTTGCTGCTAGAAATGAGCTGTTCTGCAAAGGGGCTCAGTGCTTTCTTCTCAGTTAACGCCACCTTCGGGCTGGAGTGTTTTTGCGCCCATTTTTGCGCCTAAATGAAAAGTTGCAAGTGATGAATATCATAAGGTGCAGCAAAACATCTGGATTGCTAGGATAAATGAGGAAAAGCTGGTTATTTTTGCTGCGCAGAATGAAAAGGCCCAAAAACAACAGAAAAAAAACGATTGATACATGTGGCCCAAAGTGTGTTCTTCGATAGTTCTGCATAGAGAAGGGTTAAAAACATGAATATTAGTTGATATTATCCATTTTCAAAATGTAGTAACATATAGAGTGAATATTTCCATTATCTGTGAGGTGCAGCAGCTCCTGTGTGCAGTACATTCTCCCTGCAGCCTGATGGCTAAGAATCTGGAGGGGGGGGACACTTCAGGGGGCTGTATCTCTGGCTCTGTGAGACATAGAACCTCTATGTTTCTATGTTTTAGGAAAACGGAGATAATAACTGTTAAACTGCTATTGGCAGTGATTTTTATATATAAAAATGGCACCTGATATTCTCACTTTAAACCTGAATATCTCTGGATCCATGGCACCTAGAAACACAATTCAAGATTCATTTGAAAGAAGAGATTCTCCTCTTCCAGGGGGCAGGGGGCCCTGGACAATTGCCACCTTTGCCTACCCATAGCGCCGGCCCTGCCCCCATTAGTATACAGCACAGCCCCCAGTAGTATACAGCACAGCCCCCAGTAGTATACAGCACAGCCCCCAGTAGTATACAGCACAGCCCCCATATATAGAAAACAAGAAACAAAGCAGCACTCCAAGCGATGTAGTCAAAAAAGAATGTGGTCCTTTTATTTCATGTACATCAGCGACGTTTCGGCTCGCCTTGAGCCTTCCTCAAGCTAAGCCTATTTATATATATATTTATAGGTTTTCATAGATTTAAAAAATGAAAACCATTTCATCATATTCTGATGTCAATCATCTTTTCATAAGGCGAGCTGATGGTTTCTATTGCTGTAATTTTAGGAACTGTCAACCATTTGATCATATGTTTGTTAAAAAATTGTATGTGGTGTTAATGGCGATTTGAACATTTGGGCCCTGTTATATGGGAAATAATTATTTTATTTTTTGATAGATTAGACATTTTAAGATGTGGTGATACCGAACATATTTTTGATTTTAATTCCCTATTAAACCTCCATAAGAGAGCATGCTTGTAAACTTATTCAAGACAATATCACATTTTTATTGAATACATCAAAACATACAATTTAAAAAAAAAACCATTAAAAAGGACATATAAAAACAAATAACAAAAGACACGGACAGTGTAAATTACTAGGAGGGCATTTATATGGAGGTTTAATAGGGAATTATTCAGTTTTGTGGTCCTCTGAATTGTGAGCAATACTAAGGAGTAATATAAAATTTTCCCTGTGGAAGATTTGTTTGGTTCTAATATTTTTGATTTAATTTATTCATTTCATTTTTATGTTAGTTCTGTGAAAATGGGTGTTTTGAACTTTTAGGTTTCTCTTATTTTTTGTTTTGAAACATTTTTTACTGTAATTTTAGACCTCCTCAAGTGTACTTGAACCCTGGTGGCTCTGATTACTCCTACCATATACAGTATGCCACTTGGTTTAAATGACAGGGCCTCCTGTCTTTCATGGCAACAGATCGTTGCAGCATGTGATGAGTCCCAGGGGAGAAGCAGCTGCAACCTGTGTGTGTCAGTATCCTCCCCTCCAAACTCAGCCCTTCCCATCTCCTGCCATGTGCATTGAGCAGGCAAGGGAGAAAGAGGGATGGTGTGGAGGAGAGGAACAATGCATGAGGAGACACAGGCACAGGCTGCAGCTGCCCCACTTCTCCGTACACTGGCAGGGAGCCGAGTAATGTGAATTCAACTTTTATTAAGTACTGAAATGATTCAGAATTCTGACAAAGGCATTTTAAAATTATTGTAGCATAGGCTATTGGAATCTGTCACCAACTAAAAATCACATTCCTGGTGACGGGTTAGCTGTAAAGGAAACCTATGCACGCACTCTGCTCCGAAGCTTGAGCTAGTGGGCATGCGCAGAACTCGGCTTCGTGGATGAGGAGCTGCGTGCTGAAGCTGGAGCTACTGGGCACAAAAACACAGTGCTTCGTGGTGCACAGTTTGCCCCTTAAGGAGCTACTCACGGTATAAGACCGGTCCACACAGTCTTTGAAAAAGTCCACAAAAATAGAGAAAAGTATTTTCACTATGACCGGAGCTCCAAGGATTCTTCTTCTCCCTCTTATTTTATCTTAAAACTTCGATGAACAGCACCAATCTTCAATTTCTCCTGCTGAAAGTATGTCACCATTCAGACTAGCACCATCGCACTCTCATTCTCCTCTTTTAATTGTATTGTAACTGGAAGAAAATATGCAGGCAGATGGTGTGGTACGTTCCAACAAGGTTAAAATTTATTCCAATTCATCATACTCACAAAAATCCATAAAAAATGCGCATATCACAAATTCACATAACGGGACGCTAGCTTTCTATCCGCCCGACCCAGGGTTTCGCCGGCAAGGCGCCGGAAGAAGCCACTCGGAGCTCTTTCTGTGGGCACCCAGGCCTTCACCCCAATTTAGAGTTTGCCAGATAGGACTCAAGGCTTTCCACTGTGATCCAATACAGCCCAAGACGTGCCAAGCTCTGTGCTATTTTAAAGCAACATCCTTGGGCACCAGGACTACAGGGGAGCAAGAAGGTGTGGATAGAGATGGATTATTGTTGTAGCTCCTGCTCTGGGTTACCTGATCCTTCCTCTTCAGGGGACCCTGGTGGGAAGCTACAATCCAAATTTCTCCATCATCTTTCAGTTGTATTGGTGAACTCAGGACGCCAATACAATTAAAACCTGTGATACAGCAGGTTCCAATAAGTTACTGCTTAAATTGTCATGTTGGCACTTTGCGTCATATAAGTGGGTTTTGGTTGTAGCTTGGGCACTCGGTCTCCAAAAGGTTCGCCATCACTGCTCTATGGGAACATGGGGGAGCCAGAAAAAGGGGCTTCTGATGACAGGTTCCCTTTAAGTGAAAGGTTGAGTAGGCTGACGAATGTCACAAAAAAGTTTTCCCAAATCGGCAGCTGAGACGATTGTGAAACTTTTGTAAACCAGCAAATATAAGGTGTAAGTAGACCTAACTAAGATAAATTTACCCTATTGTATAAATGTCCATATATCCAGACTTACATTGCCATCTGCTGGTCAAATATGGAAAGATGAACAGTACTGTAACAACCAATTCTCCAATATGGTGACAACATTAAAAATTAATGTAAGTGTTGTACTCCTGTATGAACAACTGTATACCCGATTTACAATCTTTTTCATTCATTGCCCCAAGGTTTTGTCACATTTTAGATCACTTGTGCTCATTGGATACCATTCCCTTCCTGGTCTGTCACAAGCACCAGAATTTATGTCATGAGTTCTCCATGTACCACACATAAGCATAATATATATATATGTGTATTTTATTTCTTCATTCGTTTTTCTTTATTCCTTTAGATTTTCATGTTTCAGCTGCTTCGTGGCCTGTCCTACTGTCATCGTAGAAAGATCCTACATAGAGACCTCAAGCCACAGAATCTGTTAATCAACGAGAAGGGAGAGCTGAAGCTGGCAGACTTTGGTGTGTAATTTCCAGCTATTGTTACTGTTATTGAGGCATGATCCGAGATGATCAATTTTATGTATTAGCGGGAGCTAACCAATATGTAGCCCAGACGGTACCATTACTGGTGAAAGTCAGCGTGAAATGTGCGCACAGGATGTCATGTCTGTGTTCTGTGGAGAGCTTACCTTCTCTTTCTGTAAGCTCTCATAATGTGTTCTGCATAATTCAGGTATTTTGTAATAGCCTGTTAGGGGCGCTTACCTGTCCCTGGTGTTTGTGTAGTTAGGGAATGGTCCAGTGATAGTCTGTGATTGACAGCTGTTAGGGTCTTAACTCCGGCCATCACCCCGGATAGGTCGTCCTCCAGGGACGATACACACAGTGGAACAGTTTCCAGTTCTGGTGGCATTCGCTTTTGAAGTCCGTAATGGTGCTTGGCATTGCCACCTGTATACAGGGCCATTTTCTGTACCACTTCATTGGCGCTTGTAGTTTATCTAGAACTTCTGGCTGGATGGGAGCCAGTATGTAACTCACAGATATCCTCTTCAGTGAAGTCTCCCCTCTGCTCTCCTGTGCAGTGCATCTTGCCTATGGGCTTCCTCCGCCATCAGCAAACTTAAAGGGGTGTTCCCATTTCAGCAAATAAATGTTATTTTTTGTATAATGAAAAGTTATTCAAGTTTCCTATATACTTTCTGTATCAAATCATGATTTCCGACATCTCTGCTTGCTGTCATTCTATGTTTAGTTTCTATGTTTAGTTCCAGTGGACAGAAATATGACCATGGTCAGACAGGTGCCCGGCTTGTTATATCACACAGCTCTGATTACTCTCTATGGTACTAACGAGCCACGCACCTGTGTGACCATGGTCAGGTTTCTGTCCACTGTAAGTAAACATAGAGGCTTCCTACTAATTGACTGCAAGCAGAAATCTAGAAAACAGTGAAGAATTGATACATAAAATATATTGGAAAATTGTACAACTTTTTATTGTACAAACCATAACATTAATATGCCAAATGGGAATACCCCTTTAAGTCCCGTTTGCAGCTGAGTGTTAAGAGCTTTGGGGGATATTTTTGCTGGTTACTGGCACGGTTCCAGATCTAGTAGGGGGATTGAAAGAGGCTACTGGGGTGTGGAGTAGCCACGCCTTGTAGCTTTAGCTCCTGCTACTCCAAGCCTCAGTAGCCTCTTTCACATATTTGCATATTAGGGCAATAAAACATTTTAAAACTTAGCAGACACTGAAGGATTAGTCCTAAAAAGGGCTGATGATATTTAAGAGAGGAGCCTGCCACCTTATCTACCTTAATAGCTTAATAGAGAGTTGCTTTTCCTCATTATAACCCTATGGAACCCATTAAAAGTCCAATTAAATCAATGGACATTTTTACACATTTGTTAGATTTCCAATATGTTGTTTTAGTGACGTAAAATAATAGTCGAGGTGTGAACAGCCCCAATAGTTATTAAACGTTTGTGTGAATGAATATGCTTGTGAGCTATTCCTTGATCAGTGCATAGTAAACCGCTCTCATTTACAATTCTTGCCTGTTGATGTGACATATATGCGACAATATAATTAATACATTTATAACTATTTTTATATTAAGGTCTTGCCAGAGCTAAATCCGTCCCCACCAAAACATACTCCAATGAAGTGGTGACACTATGGTACCGACCACCAGATGTTTTGCTTGGATCTACAGAGTATAGTACACCTATAGACATGTGGTGAGTGACAGAATATACAAACCCTTTCTTTTTTCGCTGATATTTTGCATTTAAAATATCATCAATTGTTTTTCATCAATTTTTACTTTTAGCAAATTTTCCTTTATTATATTGTGAAAAAGATTTTATAGGGATTTTAACCAAAGGCTTTTTCTTTAGTATATGCCATCAGTGAAATATATGTGGAGGGGGACAATAGATCAAGCTGGTTGTAGTGCCTCAGATAAAGAGGTTTGTGAGGAAGTTTTATTCATTTTATGATTTGATGTTGTCTTTAAGCAGTAGCTGAAATTTGCATTAAAGGGGTATTCCCATCTGGGCATTTACATTTAATTGAATTCATTTTCCATATGTAAACATTTCTTCAATTGGATGTTATTAAAAAAATGTTCCTGTGTGAAGATAATTTCTCATAAATGTTGCCGTATTGTCCCTTAGAAATGAGATAGCTTCCTCGAATACGGCCACCTCTGCTGGAGGGATTGCACAAAGAAACAAAAGGTTTTTGTATATGAAATGTCCGGGAGTTACTACATGTCCCACAGCCATCCTGCAGTAATGATTGCTGAATCTAGGGGGTCAGACAGAGCTCAATAGCGCATGTCTGGCCACTGCTGCTAAAATGTGAGGTGGTCGTATCCCGTTTCTAAGGGACAACATGACTACATTTCTGAGAAATTATCTTCACACAGGAACATTATTTTTAATAACATCCAATTAAAGAAATGTTTACATATGGCAAATGAATTCAATGTAAATGCCCTGATGGGAATACCCCTTTAAGTGTAAATAAGGGTCTAAACCTGCAGTAGCTGAAATGTGCATTAAGTTTAAATATGAGTCTAAACCTGCAAGCACCACAGGTTTACTTATGTTTGTTTCATAGAGATTAAAAGACCTTTTGGGTCCTGACCGACTACCTGTATAATGCATGAGAATTGTCAGTGGCTGAAGACTCTTTAGTCTAAGAGTTGATATTGCCTGTTATTTGTCTTTCTTAGCACTTTTTGATGCATATTGTTAGAACTCATGGTACACCCTTTCTTATTTAATCCAACACCCAATTTTACAAAGCCGCACACCTTTGTCTGTTTTAGACCCCCTCCTGTTCTCATTCAGGGGGCCATAAACATAATAACATGAGGCACAGAAAAGCAGGTCAGTTTTCATAATTTTTATTACAATTTTGCATAGTATATCTTCCCGTTTTTAGGGCATAACTTGAGGTGGTATTGTCGCACCCAAGCTCTTCGCTTATGAAAGACTAGTACATTTAACAATACATGTTAGTTGAAGGCCTGATACAGATGTTGCACTGGTGCCCAGTAGAGTCAAGGTACGCTACTGCCCCCTTTATGAAAATGAAGCTATATATAAAATGAAGCTATAAAAGCGCAATGAAAGACCTGCAAGGAGGATTTCTAAAAGATTATTTTATATTTTGTAGGGGAGTTGGTTGCATATTGTATGAAATGTCCACTGGACGACCCATGTTTCCTGGTTCTACAGTGAAGGAAGAACTGCATTTAATCTTTAGGTTTCTTGGTAAGTTGCCCTGGGTGAACACAGGGGCTATTCTCTCACACTACAAAACACATTGGGGGGGGGTTTATTGGAATTTTTTTTTTCTATTTTCCCTGACCT
The DNA here is from genome assembly GCA_019512145.1 of Engystomops pustulosus. Taxonomy (NCBI): domain Eukaryota; kingdom Metazoa; phylum Chordata; class Amphibia; order Anura; family Leptodactylidae; genus Engystomops; species Engystomops pustulosus. Next base: position 190,578,633 of record CM033642.1, on the reverse strand, counting down.
ACAACTAAGAACTTTTTTTTTTATTATTTATTATGGTCCCAGTAGCTGGACCCTCAAAGATCCTCAAATCTTGTTTCTTTCTGTATGCATGTTACATGCTGATTATAAAATCCTTTCATCCATGATGCTAGTAGTAGCCGCCATGTGTATACTTGCCATATTACCAATTCTTTGAAATTACTATTATACATCTATCTTAAGATAGCTTGTACACAAAAACTGCCCATGGAATACATTTTCATCTAATTTCCCCCAATATTTTGGATTTTGCTGCCCTTTCCTTGGATATATATGCTCATGAATTTTCTTTTATATCTACTTATCTATAGTAAAAACATCAAAAATTGTAGCAAAATGGTATGTGGTGTGATACCATTTTTCGTTGTTTATATTTCTTGAGAATTTATCAAGTCCAGGAGTTGTGCATCCAAACATATGGAATAGTGCCGGTGAATATTTTGTCATTCTTTACTCATCTACAATATATAATACTTTTATATATACTGTTTTCTCCAGGAACTCCCACAGAAGAGACGTGGCCTGGTATATCTTCCAATAAAGAATTTAGGGCTTATGGTTTCCCACAATATCGTGCACAACCCCTGAAAAGCCACACACCTAGGTAAGGAGTTATATATAGGACATAACAATATAGTTATATATTGAGTTGAGTTGGTGAAATTACCATAGGAAGTTCGTCAATGGTAAAACATGAAGTTAAGTTATTGTTTTATGGTACTAGTCCCTTCATATAGAGAAGAAACTCCTTATCTGCCTTAATGCTATCTCACCCTCTGCACCTACTCAAGTTAAATTCCTGACAGTCCAGTTACAGTAATAATACCCAACATTTTGTTAACGTCAAGGCATTTGAAATGTATTCAATTTACATTGATTACTTTTAATGGCTGTGTCTCTTTTCAGATTGGATTCTGATGGGATTGAATTGTTGTATGGCCTCTTGTTGGTAAGAAAACATAATTGAAATAATACAATGTAACAATGTAATACAACAATAATAACCAGGTTTCTTTCTAAACGTGTAAATGGGTTTTTTCTGCGGGTCTGATTCGCAACAATTACACCCCATGTGTCCCAAGTCTAACATGGCAGAACTGCCATAGGAAAGACAATAAAATCCATTTGACTTGGCTGAAGTTTGTTTTGTTCCCCTCCTATTTCTCTCTGCTTGTAAAATAAATGATCTGTTTGATGCCTTCCAGTATGAGGATAAGAAGCGGATATCCGCAGATGCTGCTCTACGACACCCATATTTCAACACCCTTGGAGAGAGAGTGTTTACACTGACAGACAGTAAGTGGCTTATGTGTGCAACGTTATCCGTGTCATAATATATCATCCATAATATTATAACAATTGACCTCTTTTTAGATACCTCAGTCTTTACTCTAAAGGAAATACAACTTCAGAAAGATCCTGGTCACCGTGGCTCCATCTTCCACCAGACAGGTATCCATTTTTCTCAAGATTTGTTTCAAAACTATTAATAAATACATAACATTTCTACATGGTATGCTCAGCAACACACCACTTTACTATAGGTTTATAGATCGTACATGTGTCTTAAAGGGGTTTCCCACATAACAAGTTGGGCATTATCCAGAGGATAGGTCTAAATGATGAGACCCCCACAGCGGGGGAGGGGAGGGGGGGGGGCGATGTACCACCATGGACCCCTCGGAGATTGTCAAGTACAGCACTCAGCAATCTCCGTCAGCTCCATAGAGATAAATGGGGTAGCCCGTCTGTGCGCCACCAGCTGCTCTGCTTATCTTGGGGAGTGCCAACAGGGTTACATCGTTGCTTCGTGATCTACGGTGGTCTCATCACTGAGAACCCCACCAATCATTAACTTAGTTCCGTGGAAAAAAACTTTAATAATGATCTTGAACATGCACAATATTTAGACAGGTTCCATTACCATAAGCTGATTGCAGGGTTTTCCCATTGCTAGTCCTATGTAATAGAGGGGTGAAAAGCCCATCTGAGTAAGCTGTCTTTATAACACTTGTGGCGAGAAATTGATAATAGTGAAAAATGGGATCATTCAGAATTCCCTAAAGGGTGTTTAAAAATTGATCTTATATACTGGACAGTAAAGGGGTTTTCTGGAATATAGATATTCTTGACCTCTCCTTAGACTAAGTCATCAATAGCAGATTAGTGAGGTGAATCACCCCCTCCCTAAGGGATAGATCATCAATATTTTAATCTTGGGAAATCCCTTTAAGCTATTCATAGGCAATAATATGTGTCCACAGAATAATCAGCATTAAATCCAATATAATGTATCTACATTAACTCATGAGATCTATGAAGCCGTGGGTTCTAGAGAAGATATGAATCTTTTGCACGTTAATGGCATATAGGAATAAACTTTTTTACCTGCTGACTACCTGATGTGATAGCTATTAAATGTGAATTTTTTTTGCAGGTCGTGGAAAGACCAGACGACAGAGTATATTTTAAAGCAAGTCTTGCACACGGGATAAACTCCATTCTCCACTGCCAGAGACTACTGCAGTAATAAAAAGCTATAAGTATTAACATTAACTTACTAGTCTGCAGTGAGTCTTGTGCCAAATGTACTATTATGTTGGTATCGATGCTGGGTACAAGGACATGTAAAATATTAGTACTCTTATGAATCCCACCAGCACCATAGCCCTTTGTGAAGGATAGAATTACCTGATAAGTTTCCAGAAAGTCCAGGTGGATTTGTTTCTATTATTTTTACTGCAGGAGTTATTTTACAGGTATTGGTTCACCTACTGTATGCAGGAGTACATGGATAAGAACATGTATGTATGCTCCAAGTGTAAGTGGTAATATATTACATTCCAGGATGGGCACTGCATATTATCTGGGTGTATTCAATCTCTACATCTTGATAAACTACAGTCACAACCTACCTTCATGTTCGTAGCCACTGGAAAAAGCATCTGTGTCTCTTTTCCAACTTTTTAGAACATATGTTTAGAACATATATAGGTATAAAGTTTACAGCATAAACAGTACGACCACCAAAATTGTACTTTTCATTATAAAAGCAAGCGGAGGCTATATTGACATTGGAGATTATTTCTTTTTTGTTCTCGTTGAGAAAGGTATGGAGGAGTGACAAAAGGGACTTCAACAGAAACCAAGATATCCCACTGACATTAGTGGGCTTTGTGTCTTGTGGATTTTAAAAGATTAAAGGGGTTGTCCACTTTCAGCAAATAATTGGTATGGTTTGTATAAGGAACTGTTATACTTTATATACTTTCTGTATTCCTCACCATTTTCTACATCTCTGCTTGCTGTCTTGCTATAGAAAGCTTCTATGTTTACTTCCAGTGGATAGAAATCTGGCCATGGTCTTGTGATGGACATGCAGGTGCACGAGCCGCTATTCTCACAGAATGGACCATAGTACAGAAAGTCCATTGGAAAATTGTATAACTTTTCATTTAACAAACAATAGCAATTATTTATTGAAATTGGTCAACCCCTTTAATCTCCTACTGAAGCCTCCGAAAAAGACTAAAATCAAATAAGTTATAAAGTATAATATATATGCAATTCCAAAGAAGCACTAGTAGTTCAGCAAAGTCCATGTATATTATGTGGTATAGGTCTGTATTACTAGCTAAGCCCATGGAAATATAGGTAGTGAAAAAGATGTATTTGTAATTGTTTGCCCTGATTATACATGACGAATTTACACATACTTGTAGAAATTCATACCACACAAGTATCTACACTCTTACATTCCTGTACATTCCAGTTCCAATATCTACCTACAAGACAGAGATTCTTTAACACACCATAAACATTTTCTAATGGTTGAATACCTACATGTCCCAGTACACCTACACAGGGCCCCTGCAACTCTTCCATTTAGTGTACTTGATCCTAGGTTACATAACATTTCAGAATCTCTTGAAATGACTCGGTGAACTGCAAATGTAATATTTGTTCTATGGGAGAACAGGATATACAAACATTACAAATGCAAATAAATTGAAAAGGACTCTACCTCATAGACCCCATTACAGAATGTTATCTGTAATATGGATAAACTGGAAACCGCAGTCTTACCCTCTAAATGGCCTACAGAGACCAGAATAAACCATAATTTTTGTGGTGTTTACATCACGTCAGAAAAAGATTTGTACGTAATTTCATATAAGCTCATATGATATTTCACGGATACTAACTGATTGCAGTCTCTGTATACTCAGCATATGTGCTGGGCTTTATTCTTCACATTATCAGTGGGTTATATTGTATCCTTTAGATTCAGCTAGTCAGATGCACAGATAGATCCTGATGGGGTGTTTTTTGCTTATGTTTTTCCTTTATAACAGATCCTAGTTCCATTGACTTACATTGGGATAGCTAAGGTTAGGAAGATACCCATGTCACTGTTATAGGGGGCTTCCTTACAGGGTAGACAAAATGAAATGTTTTTCTTATCCCCTCCTGGAAAACATATTATTTCCCAGAACCCCTGAGTGGAGCATCAATGTCTGCAGAGGTGGATGGCGGAGTCTTCTTAATTCCTTGACCTTCTCCTGGATTAGTAATGGGGTTACCCAAATTATAATTTTTTAGAGGGAGGAAACCTGTGAGCAGACTATGATATTCATCAAAAAGAAATAAAAACCCACTAAAATGCAATGTAGTGGATGTGTGAACAAAGCCTAATGGATGCTTTATTTAATAGACTATCCACTTCCTATTTGTGAATATTTCATACGTACGTATACATGCATACATATACATTCTTACAGCAGCTGTGCTATTGTTAAAGAGGGGCATCATTTCATTTGATTCAATGTTCAGGGAGTCGCCTCTTCATGTAGCACTTTCTATTATGCTTCCCACCTGAGCTTTGCACTTTCTAGAAACACTTGTACGTGTTCTAGATTCCTTGCTCTTTTGGTCTCCATGCTGAGCAAACTTTTGAATAACTGGGGATGAGCATTGTGTCTAAAATGTTGATTCGTTTAGTTTTTTCCAGTATTGTTAGCTAAATCACATAAACCCGTGGTAGGCAACATAATTTCCTACCCAGGGGACCACAGTGTCTTATTGAACAAGGGTTAAATAGCAAGGAATAGGGCTCTCTTATAATTCTTCATCATGAATCAGCTACATTAAAATCAGTTTGGTAGAGGTAAAGAAGCTGGAATCCCAATTCCTATCCCCAACCAAGTCCCTGTTTGTAATGGAAAGTTGACAGAATATCGCTCTGTGCTGTAATCAATAGCCATTGCAGAAACGTATCAGAAAGATGACTTCATCCCACACAACGGTATCTGCAGCGAGACCATGAGCCCCATAGAGGTCTATAACACCCAGTCTCAGTGCGGTGAGCACACAAATTAGTAATTTTTATTCCCATTATTGGTCAATTGATGTATGCCACTGGTCCTTAAAAAATAAGTAGAAAATATATAGGGAGTCCAGCACTATTTTATGATGTTCCTCCAGATTTGTGCCTGAAAGATAGAAATATTGCCTAGCCTGATGTATAAAATATATTTGTCTGTGCAGAGGCAGATGTGTGTGTGTGTGTGTTTGGATGTGTGTATGTGAATCCCCTATATAACTACACAGCCTCTGTGCTGTAACCTATTTTATTGTCTCGATGTATCGATAAAGTTTATCTAAAGATTTAAAATATATATTTAAAGTTTTATTATTAGAGTTGAATATTTTACAGACACTGGTTTAGTTTTTTGTCTAAAAGATCCGATGGGAAAATCTCTGCAAATAGGCCATCACTATATGAGGCTCATTTATCAGTGTGTATAATAATTCTATTCTACATAAAAGAAGAAGTATCTGGAGCACCAGTCATAAATATGGGACAGTACAGAATATTAAGTGGAATACTTCTTCCTTTTCAAATAAATATACCAATAAATCTTCAAAGAACAAGTGGGATATAATGTCTCCCAGCAGTAAAGAGATAAAAATAGAAAAAATGATGATAAACATCAATATAAGGAAATGATTGCAAGGGTTACAAAACAAGCCTGATAGATTCTAAGCAAAAGTCATTATATAGGACTGTGGCTGTTCAGATATTAACTGCCAACAGTAGTAGCTTCCTAAAGAGGAGCTTTTCAAACTCTGCAGACTCTGGTTTATGGCAGGAGGTCAGGTCATTTAAATTCCTGGTGGCTGCCTACAGCAAGTCCATTGTTACCTGAATTGCGTTCAGCTTTAAAGCAGTTGGCCACCATTAAAATATTTTACCAGGGTACAGGACCCTAATACTGTACAGTCATATATATATAGTATTTATCCTGGTAAAGTTGGCATAAAGCTGGTGGGTCACGAGACCCGTCAGCAGCAGTCATAACTGTATGCAAATCCCCTCTAGGATAACCAATCTTATATCAGTCGTTGGAGGGGAGGACGTCCGTGGCAAGCTTCTCTAACTATGAGCGTGGTTATGACAGAGGGAGTGTGCAGATAGTGATGTCTGCATTTCCCCCTCCATTCGCAGGAAGGCAGCAGGACACGGGATCTCACAGAAAGTCACGTGACCCACAGGCAGCAGGACTCGGGCGAATGGAGGGGGACATGCAGACTTCATAGGTGTTAATGGAGCCTGGACCCCTCAGGCTCATTTGCATAAAATCTGTCATCTTGTTGGTAGTCCAATTGCTCACTTGTCCAATTGACTGGTAGAAATAGAAACTGCTTAAAATATTGGGTTCCACAGATTAATGGTAGGTTTGAGCATTTTTTTAGAGAGTATTTTTGACAATTGTTTATTGTAGACCTTTTCATTAAGGGTTAATGTTTGTATTAATAAAGAACGACAGAGATTGTATTATGGAAATGCCGCTCGGAATGTTTTCCAAAAAAAAAAAAAAAAAAAACTGTTTAGATTTTTTTTTTGTATGTGAAATGCTGTGATAACTTAAATGATGTTCCTGACAAATTATCTGTGAACTGTGAATGTTATATAATAAAATTATAATAAAGTTTATTAAAAATTCTTGAGCATAATTAACATTCATTTCAACAGCATACAGGAGACTTTGGAAATTTTAAAATTACATTTTAAGAGTAGGAAGCAAGATGTCTGCTGTAAAATGATTTTTTTCGGAAACCTCTGATAGCAGACACTACTGCCATGTACAATAGAAACGCTAGACTGTGCTGTAAGCGGTCTGGGGTATTCATGAGGGAGTGGCCCGAGGCACTGCTTCTTCCCTGGACCGCCCCGCCCACTCCATAGGCCGGCAGTGACTGCCAAGCTTCATGTGGCAGTCACCACCCCTAGTCCCGCCCCCTCATGAATTCTAGTGTATATCGCGGCAGTGTCTGCTAGCGTTATCGGAGGTGTAACACTGCTACAACTGCTGTAGCACTAGGAGCTGCTTACTTTAGTAAGCAGCTCCTAGTGTTGTTTTTACAGGTGACAGGTCCTCTTTAAATAAACCTAGGGGTTGGTGTTTATGTGGGAATTGAGGAGCCGGTTAGGTGATTCCAATATACTATATATTGGACCATTGCCACTATAAATTAACCTTCAGTGATTTCCTATTCTTGTTCACAAAATTTGATTTTAAAATGATTTTCCCTACTCCTTTGGATAGCGCCTTTTAAGAACAAAATAGCAATAGAGGCAGATATGTGTGAACAAGGAGTTTTTTTTTACAAAGCAGAGCTATATGCCTTCAACCTGTTTGGCATTACACAGATACTATATGAATTATTAGATAGAATTCTTTAGGTGTAGTGCTGCACTCTTAACTTTAACCCTCTTGGAGCTAAAACAACGGTCCAGGACTGATCCAGAAGTCCCAATGTTAAAATATAAAGAGATAGAAATAAAAATATCTAGATTTCTTATCTGACCGGAGCTCCAGATGTTCACAGAGGTTTTCACTCCAAACGTTCACAATAATTGTTCTCGTTTGTCCTCCGTTCTGCTCACAGCACAAATCCACAGATTCTCCAGATAAGAATGGCCCACTGTTCAGACCCACGTGGATGCAGTTTTCGTTCCTCCTATTGTTACCACCGTTCACCACAGCGGAACCACTAGAAGAAACACGCACTCCAATCGTGTAGAATGTCTTCATAAAATGCTTTAATAAAATTAAATACTACTCACAAACGTTTAGTAAAAATGCGCATATCTATAGAAAGGACACCAGCCTCACACGACCGCCCGACCCTGGGTTTCGCCGACACAGCTTCTTCCGGGGCGTTGTCTTCATGTGGATCTATCTATCTATCTATCTATCTAGCCTAGAAGCTATTCTTCAAGGGCTAAATACCTTCTTTCATTTGGACTTGGACAATAGATGCATGAACTCGTGTAGCAAAAGCCCACTCCCCTCTATGGAGGCTTTATAGGTTCACAGCTTCATATGACCATGTGTATGAATACTGAGTCTGACAAACTACTGTGTGTTATTTGTATCATATTCTGTATCTTTCTTTTATCAAGGGAAAAGGTTCCGTTCTTTATTCTGTCTTGGTCTGCACCTCTCCGAAGACTAATTTTACCTGTGAATTGTTAATGAGAAATCATTGTAGGAGGCAAGGAGTAAAAGTTTCCTCAGCCGATAAAGACAGAAATAGTTTACATTTTCATTTCAACACATACTATATGTCACAGTATATTACAATAAAATATATATGACAACATAAATTTCTCTGAATGCAGTAAATTAATGGGTCAACTAATCAATAAGAATAAGTACTGCTGACATGTAACCATCGAAACCTTCATTGGTAAGTCGTTGTGCATGAAAATTAAAGTGCTAAAGGGTAATAGTGTATTTAAATACATGCAGGAGATCAGTAATTGGCACAAATAGTACAAAGGTTTTTACAAGAGGAATAACTGCTTACACATACACATGAATAGCATTCACTGCATCTACTGGGATGAAAAGCACCCTGACATGCGTTTTCGCACAGTGAGGCTTATTCACCAAGGGTCCCGTCGCCGCATTTTCCCAACTTTTCAGGGATTGCGTCACGTGCAGTCGTATTGTGTTGTGAGTCGTATTGTGACGATCCAAAGGATTCGGATAAGCGCGTGATTTAACATTTAAATTTGTGTCGCAAGCCAAGCACCTACATGCATCGGGAAGAAGAAGGTGAACTCCGGTGGACCTGAGCGGGGAAGCGACACATGCAGGATATCGGGCACAGAATCTACGTGGATCGCGGCACAGTGCATCATCGTTGGAGAGACGGGATTGCGTCTCGGACGGGTAAGTAAATGTGCCCCAGTGTATCCTAAACATCTGCAAACATCTTGGTTGGGACCTTGGTGTTGCATTTTAAATAGCTTTTGGCCTATCTAGACTTGTGGGAAAGTTGGTCTGGTAAACAAGAATAAGAGCAGATAGAGACAATTTAAAGGGATATTCCCACAAAGACAAGCTTCTTAAATGTACTCAGGATAACAAAATAACACATTCTCTAATTCACTGTTATTAACAAAAATACAGCATTTCACAGATATATTTCCAACCTGTCTATCAGTACTGGTGTACACAACACCACAAACAGATAAGTTCTTTATCTGGGAAGGCACAGCAGATCTAGTGTGTTGTGGAATAGCAGAGATGTAGGAGAGCTCCGAAAAGGAATCCAGCATCCAGGCAAAAAGTGAAAGTATAAAATCCATCACTTTATTGAAAAAGGGTTAAAATTCTCAGAAGACACATAATTCAGATTATGTGACTTCTGAGTATTATATTTTAACCCTTTTTCAATAAAGTCCCAGATTTTATACTTTTTGCCTGGATGCTGGATTCCTTTTTGGATTTCTCCCTTATTGTTGCTGTTCCCACACGGCTCTCCATGCATCAGCTACTACCAGGTAGGTGAGCTGAGCCAAATCTTTTTTCTATGTAGGAGAGCTGACTTTCATTGTGTGTAATATGCATCTCATGGATCTCATCATCTCTCATCTCTGATCTGTCTGATCTTTCCTTCTATGTGTCAGTATGTTAGTACAATGTTCAGAAGCCAGATGAAAGTGTATATAAAGTGTTTAACTAGCCTACATATACCTAAAACAGACCAATACAGCACAACAATACTTATTGCAGTACATACATATAGAACAACCCCAGTAGCAGATCTGTTATTATTATGGTCCTTTTTCTATATTTTTGTATAATGGTTTTGTTTTGCTGCTTATATTATAACCATATATGTACAGTATTAGAAATAGGCTGATAATATAATCACTGAACCAACCTTATAACATGTATGGTAAATACAGCACAAAACCATGGTAATACCATAAATATGACATAAGAAAAGAGCACATAAGACGAATACAGAACTAAGGAAGAACTAAGCTCAGTACCTAAAAACATTAACAAAACTAAGGTAATACCATAAATAGAACATTAGAACAGATATCATAAGATAAAGTTGTAAAATACAGAATACATTACAACATATATACGGAACAAAAAGCAAGTTCATAACATACATACTCCAACAGAACCAAGCTCAGTATATACATAAAACACCAGATTCTTGTTTATGACATAAATACAGAACCAGATCAAGAATTATAATAAAAATACAAAATCAAAACAGAGCTCCAAGGCTAAATATAGTACCAAGAAAAAGCCTAAGATACATACGGCACCAGAACCGTAATATTAAAACTGATGGCACCAGAATCAAACTCTCAATAGTAAAATGTCAACATTTAAAAGCTGATGACATAACTACAACAGCAGGATGAATTGTACACTAACGCTTTACTGCCCGCTAATGTATAAAGGCAGTTTAGTGGCGCCAAGGAGCATTGTTCTGAGATTGGAGCTAATGGTAACTCCTTAGAGGCCAATGAGTAAATGGCAGAGGTAAGCATTTTACTTACCCCTGCCATGACTTTGCATTATGATCTTTTTGGTAGGATAATCGGGAAACTAATAAAGGCCCCCTCAGGGTCTGACCTTAGAATAATGGACAGAGCCTATTGGCTAACACTACAAATGCATCAAGCAAAATGTTGCATTAATAACACATTTTGTGCTACTTCAATAGCATAGCTATGGGTTCAGCACAGGAGGGGGGCAAAATCCATCTGCGGGACCCCAAATGAGGAATCCCTATATTACTACGATACAGTGATAAATATATCTCCCAAACCTTATTATATATTTATTATATATAAAATATATATAATAAAATATAGTATTTAAAAATACTAAAATTAATAATGCTCTGTGTGCTTCCCCCATATAAGTAGTGCTTCTATTTATTGCCTATATATAAATTATTGTCCCCTTATAATGCCCCTAATATAAATAACTAGCCCTTATATAATTGGCGGGGAACCTCTTTTAGATGTTTTGGTGCCCAAACTACAACCAAATTCCACTCATTTATTAAAAAGTACCAACACAACAATTTTAGCAGTATATGTCACAGCTTTCAATTGTATCAGCATCCTGAGGACACCAATACAGTCGAAAGTAGGAAGAGAAATTCTGATTATTGTAGATTACATTCAGAATCCCCTGGACGAATCTTGTGGCATGGAGTCAGAACTCCAGTGATAATCCAACCCTATCAACATCTATTTGGTCCTCCAGCAATCCCAAATAGTCTAGTATGTATCGCTTAGCTTTGACATGGCACAATGCCTGAGCTGTCTGGAACTATAGGAGGAGGCGTTCAAGCCTGTCTGACGAAATGTGTCCTGGGGTGATGGCAAGGATGCCCACAGAGAGGGCTCTGATTGCCACCTCTGGCACCCGTGCCATAGGATCGCCCCACCAGCTAATATAGTTACAGCTTATATAGCATAATATTATGTTGCTCACTTTTATAATGGCGCATGCTTTACTGTACTGCATATACTGTACACTGTGTTCCTTATATAATGCCCCCATAAAAATACCATCCCTGTGTTATAACCTCCTTTATAAAAATACTACCCATATACAATAGTCAATATACAATGTAAGTGCACCTTATCTACACTTCTGATCTATTCTCTTCTGCTATAGGGCAGAATAACATAATTTTTTTTATTTCAAAATGTACAAATTCACCTTTATGATACAGATTTGTTGGTTTGTTTTCAGTCCAGATAAGAAACTCCCTTGTTCTCCTTTCTACTTTTTCTGTTTTCTTTGCAATTTTCATAATAAATGGAATCCTTTCTGTTTCCATCAGCTCCCTGATGCTACGTTCACATGCAGTGTTTGAATGGTGTTTTGAAATGCAATTCAGAGGCTCTGGGTCTTGGCCTAATGTGTTTCATTGATAAACTCCTGATTTATGAATTGTGTTGGAAACAGTACATAAATCTGGAGTAGCCTGCACAGTGCCGACTGCACCATTTTATTTTTGATGTAGTCATTTTGACTGACCTGCGCCACAATTATGTGGGACTTCCGCACGGTACACACTGTGCACTGGAAAGCCCCTTCTGTCGGCACAGACTGAAGTACTGCAGCAGCAATGCAAAGCTGTTGCAAAATGTTCCATTTAGTTTTCTGGCGCAGCAAACTTTATAAATCTGGGCCCCTGTGTTTTGCATGGCCCATCTACCACAGCCTCTGAATTGCATTTGACAATGCGTGCTGACACATGTGGCGTTTTCAATGCATACACACTGCATTTGGTAATGCAATGCAAAGGCTGCAGATGCAATTCGGCGGTCAATCAACACTGCGTTTACTAACTGCAATGTAAACATAGTGTTAACTGATCATCTGATTGCGGCTCCAACTTTTGCATTGCATTTGGAAAATCAGTGTGAACCCAGTCATATACATAGACTTAAAATGTGTAAAAAAAAAAACAAAAAAAACCCTAGCATATATATATTGCGCTACAAATAAAAAAAAATGTATTCATCATCTTATGCATGTAATATTTCCTTATCATGCACCTATATATGCACACTCATACATACTGTCACCTTCTCTGCTCTGACCAGGGGACAGAGCACACCGCAGGGGCACTACTAAGGACCAGAACTTTTATTTTTCCAGCTTTCAGAATTGCACTATAGATTAATCAGGGGGAGGTAGGTGACAAGATAATTGCACACTGGGCATATGGGACACTTAGTTCTTAGATGCCCCCACCCTACAGATGATGCTCTGGACAAAGACATAAACTTACTGAACTAATGATCCCTGGAGGCGGGAGAGCAGCCTTCCACACACAGCACTGAACCAACAGCTGAGGAACAGTGAGTGCAGCCAGGGAGAGGGGCCGAGCCAGAGCTGTAGTCAAACTCCGTGACCTCTGCTGTGCCCAGAAGCGGTCAGCACAAACACTCAGTCTGTTGCTGCTGGCACAGATCAGTAACTCCTACGGGGGTCCAGTGTCAGGATCCCTGAAAGTTCCAGGGCCCTGAGCCCGCCCCCCCTAGCTAAGACACTATAGTACAGTATAGTAACTGTGCCCCCATGGTAGCCAATAGAGTCACTGGGGTTCCAGTAGCTCAAATTCTTGTTGCCACTTGAACATTCCATCGTGGATCCAGTCACAACAGCAGCCTATATTTACGGTGCCCACACGGAGTAGGCAAAAGTCATGGGGCCCCAACTTTAGCCAATATAGGCCAGTCATAGTGTGGTTTAATTTTTATAAAATTTTTTAAAAGGGACTCACCAGATTTTATCTGATTAAACTACTAGCATCGTCAGGTATGAAATATCCTTTCTTGCATATCCTCTGAGAAATCTCACCCATTTACCTATAAAAACATTGGGGCACATTTACTTACCCAGTCCATGCGCGATCCCTGCTGTGCGTTGTCCGCCGGAATGCCCATCTGCCACAATTCATGAATATCTTGCACCCAATTTCCTGCATTTGTCGCTTCCCTGATCAGGTCCGGCGGATTCCAACGTCTTCCTCCTGGTGTATGTGAGTGCATGTCTTGCGACACAAATTGAATTGTTAAATCCCGCACATAGTCCAAATCCGTCAGATCGTCTGATGGCCCGCCCCCCTAACTAATATATAGTAGCATATATATACAGCCAGACCCCCCTCCCTAAGTAATTTATAGTAGCGCATATATATATATATATATATATATCTTTCTTTAAAAAAGCTTGTTGTCCATCATGATGGAAAGGAGGTTGTGGGTACATACAGAGAACATGCAAACTCTTTGCAGATGTTGACCTTGATGGGACTTGAACCCTGGACCCCAGCGCTACAAGGCTGTAGTACTGAGCCACTGTGCCGCCCAATACAGCCAGTGCCCCCTACCTTATTAATATATAGGTAGCAAAGAAAAAAAATTGTAAAAATAATACTAACCTTCAACGCTTCAGCAACTACGTCAATGTAATTGATTTTTACAGTAGTACGGACTGGCCAGTGTCTGGAAATCAGTACTACTGGCTATCTACCACTCCCCTCATTGATCCACAACCTGCCGTTTAGGAGTGAGCTCCATCCGCTTCATGGTAAATGCACGATGAAGCTGGGGTATCATCTCGGCTTCACTTGCCACATCATGAGAGGATGATGTGTGTCTGATGTGCCTCATCAGACTCATATCTAGGTGAGTGAAAAGTAATTTTTTTTATTTTTACCCACCTACATCCTTAATATAGGTCGATTTGGCACCTGATATGGGTCCAAAAATCAATCTGTAAGGTCCTTTTTATATATAGGAATCTTAATCTTTTAGATCACTTCAAGCTTGTGGTTTTGTGAGTGCCAAAACGAAAATAGATGAAATAGAATCTTTTATCTGCAGATACATTTCCAACAGGTGAGATTTCACATAAGGATATTTAAAACCTACTTGTTGGGGCTGATTTAATGGGGTAAAGTCTGATGTGTCCCTGTAATCTCCCTTGTAATGTTTGGACCCTAGGAGGTCTGATTGCTCATAGGATAATCTGCATAATTACTGTAAGACTTACATTGAATATATTCTGGACTTCTATTACAGTTGCCTTTTCTCATCATCTCATGCTCCACTTATTTTCTGCAGAAAACATTGTAATTTCATGGGGACTTGTTTCACAACATCATATCTGTAAAGTCCAACTTAAAAGTGAGTGAGGACCTTCACCATATAAAACTGGAGGTCATTTACAGTCTCAAAATGAAGAATTCACAATGCATATAACAACAAGCAGTGTCACACTGAAAACTCCAGATAAAATCAAACTGCTGCTGTGAGAAGGAACAATGTAACAAGTTGTGGAAAAGCATTCGTTCTCCATGTGACCTATTACCATAATTTATGGAAGACAAAAGTAGAACAACAAATGTTTCTGAAAGGAAGAGCTCGAGATGTAAAGATACTGAAGGATAACTTGAAAGTTTTGTTATAGACATCCTTTGCCCCCTCCCATTGCTGGCTCTGGGCGGCTCCTTTTCCTTTCTCACACCTCACACAAGTAGTTACACCTAGACCAAGAAGAAGAGAAGTTAACCCTGGAGCAAATAACGGGTGAAGAGAAGGAACAAGACACATTCAGTGTAGCAGAGGTAAGAATGTAAGTAGGATCGATAATAAAGTGTGTAAAGTCTGCAGAGAAAGAACAAGGAAAGTTCAAACAACACAGAGGTGACTGAAAGGTAAGTGACAGAAGTTTACTTAGTGGGAGAGAAGGAAAGGTGAGGCTCCTCCAAACAATCTGCCTACCCTCCTACTTCTCCAAGATACTAGTAGCCAGCATATTACTACTGATAACTATTTACAGCTTTGCCTTCTCATTCAGGTTCTGAGACCCTGGACCAGCTCCCCTACCCTGGTTAGGGATAGTAAAGGATGTGGTGGGATGAGAACCTTCTTGCCCTCTTTAGGAAGAACTTGCAGCCCACCATCACTTATTGGAGTGTGTTCTTCAGCTTTGGACTATGCATTGCCTTTCTGGGACCCACACTATTGGATCTAAGGTGCCAGACACACAGCAGCCTGCAGGACATTACTTGGGTCTTCTTCGCTCAGCAGTTTTGCCTCCTTGTTGGAAGTAGTGTAGGAGGCACCTTCAAGAAGTCGTGAGTACCCCATAAGTATGACTAGTCTTACCTGACTGTCACATATTTTCTTCTAGTTATGAGCTTTTAAAAGTTTATATCTATGTACCTATTAAACGTAAAAATGTAGAATTATATAAGAATATAGTATTGCACTTGAAGTAATTCAACCATCATGTATCATGTTTATGGGGCAACCATCAGCATCTGGTGACGCAGAGAGTGATGAAGGAAGCACACCCTTCACGAATACAGGGCAAAAGACTTGCCCCTAGTAAGATACTGGTAGTCATCTAATAATTTAAATGAGTAATTTAAATATCTTTTACTGTATAACAAACTTATTATTGTCCTGGGTTGCCTGTCTTAAACTTACATCTGTGATACAGTGTAGTGTCACACATATGGTATTGTACAGTGGTTACAAAAAGTATGCAGACTCCTTTAGATTTTTCACTTTTTGTTTCATTGCAGCAAATTGGTAATATCAAAAAAGTTATGTTTTTTGCTCATTAATGAACACACTGCATCCCATCTTCACAGAAAAAAATAGAAATGTAGATATTTTTGGTAATTTATGAAACAAGAAAATCTGAAATATCTCATGGTCAGCTCCTTTGCTCAGTATTGAATAGAATCAGCTTTTGAGCTAGTACAGCCATGAGTCTTCTTGGGAATGATGCAACATGTTTTTCACACCTGGATTTGGGAATTCTCTGCCATTATTCCTTGCAGATCATCTCCAGTTCCCTCAGATTGGATGGTGAACATTGGTGGAAGCCATTCTCCAGTCCCTCCAGAGATGCTCAATTGGGTTTAGGTTGTGGGTTGTTTTGAAGCCACTGCTTTGTCTTACAGGCAAATTTACCAAAGTTCTTGCACCAGTTTTCTGGCGGACTTTGCATGTTCTTGTGCAGACTGCTTGCATATGCATTTAAGAAGTGCTTGTGCCACATATGTGTCACATGCGACCCTTTTGTGGCACGGCTGCACAATTCATCATGCAACACAAATTTCATCATTGAAATGGGCATTTTGGTGCACAGTCGGACCTTGTGCCAAATTTAACAAGCAAAGTCCGACAGACATGTGTTGCACAGCCCATGTTAAAGGTGCACCGAAAAAAGTTGGTGCACTCTGTAGGAGCAGAGCGGAGAGGGCCAAATTCATGCTAAATGGGCCCCATACTTCATGAGTGCCTGGTTTTCTCCACACATACCAAAACTTCTTTGTCTCATGAGACCAAAGAATCTTATTTCTCATAGTCTGGGAGCCCTTCATGTGTTTTTTTGCAAACTATATGCAGGTTTTAATATGTCTTACACTGAGGAGAGGCTTCTGCAAAATGCCATAAAGCCCCGACAGGTGGAGGCCTGCAGTGATAGTGGAACTTTCTCCCATCTCCCTACTGCATCTCTGGAGCTCAGTCAAAGTGATCTTGGGATTCTTATTTACCTTTCTCGCCAAGGCTTTTCTCTCAGGATTTCTCATTTTGACTGGACGGCTAAGTCAAGGAAGAGTTGTGGTCTTACCAAACTTCTTCCATTTAAGGATTATGGAAGACACTGGAACCTTGTGAACCTTTGCTGCAGAAATTCTTTTGTAACCTTGGTCAGATCTGTGCTTTGCCACAATTTAGTCTCTGAGCTCCTTCTGCAGTTCCTTAGGCCTCATGATTGTCATGTGCTCTGACATGCACTGTTAGCTGTGACGTCATACATAAACAGTTGTATGTCTCTCCTAATTAGGTCCAGTCAGTTTAATTAACTACAGCTGTACTCCAATGAAGGAGTTGAACCATCTCCAGGTGGATCAGAAGAAAATGGACAGCATGTGAGTTAAAAATGAGTGTCACAGCAAAGGGTTTGAATACTTATGACAATGTGACATTTCAGGGTTTTTTTTTTGTTTAATAAAGTAGCAAAACTATCTACAGTATATTTCTGTCTCATTTTCTGTATGAGAAGATAAACTTTAGAGTGGGAGGGGGGCTATTTAGATATTTTTCACTGAGAAATAGGATTTTGATATTAGGTGTCTGATACTACCAAATAGAAAAGTATAGACTCTTAAAGAGATCATCTCAAGACTGAGGAAATCCTGAACTCCATCTCATGGATGCTATGAGTAAAGTCGTGCCTGTGCATCCGCTGAGCAATCCTGTCTGCTATTTCTGAAACCTCCCCATAGAAGTGAATGGAGAGAGCCATCATGAGATGTGCAGCCATATGGTTATTCTATACAATGTACATATGCCTTGTATATTGAATTGGCAGTAGGGCTGAATAGTTATGTAAAAACCATACTATCATACAGTATATTTCTGTTTTCCAGACGAAAGGTTAATATGGGTCTAGAAATCTCTATGAAAACTGTGTTGCCTAGAACTTACATCCATAATTCCGCTCTGTGAATAAAACATAATTAAAGTGTAAAAGACTAAGATGCAATATCAGACACAGTCCATGGTCACGAGTGGAGTTGTTTCTGAATAGAAACACAGATCAATGTTTGTAATCTTGTCTTCTATCTGGTTAGAGCATTTTATACAGATAGAGGAACAGTCATGTGCATAACCGAAAAGATAAGTATACTACACAATATTTGCTTTTGAAAATAACTCAAACTATTGTATCTTAGGAAGATACAAATATATATACTTTTTGAACATTCCACATTTGGGTCTTTTTTCAGTAAAAAGACTGTATTTGCAGAGGCACCTACGCAGATGATATTGTTCCTTATTCCTACTGAGTTTTATTTTTCTGTAAATGTTTGGTGAACCAAATGGTCATGTAATTGATAGCTCGGAACATGTTAAAGACCCCATTTGTCCACTTGGAGAAGCTTGAGGGTTGTGTCTCTTATGGTTGTTACCACTAATTACCGCATAATAGGCCCCCATTGATAGAAATAGTGCCATCACGATAAAAGTTAGCCTTAGTTCCCCCTGGTAGTTAGTTTCAGCTAAGTTCAAGAAAAGCTTCTTTAGTAAGTATGGTAAGTAGAGATGAGCGGGATCCCTTTTTAAGTTGGGGGTCTGTGGTTCAGGTGTACCCCCTGTGGCCAATCAAAGCTATGGCTAGCAGGTAGGGGCATCAATTGGCTGCATGCCAATATCGCCAGTATTTCCTGGTCACACGGGACTCACCCAAACCCGCACCAGCACCCTGTTCATGTCTATTTCTATGCCAAAAACTTCTGACTTGACCTGACTACAACTCCACCAAAATGGTCAGTGGTGGCATCCCTTCCCTCTGATATGTAGCAGAGGAGCTTCTCTACTTGTTTGGAAGTTTGTACATAAAGTGGAGCACACATTCATTTCAACTAAAAGCCTGGAGCAGAGGTGCACAGCCTGAGGCCAATGGGCCACATGTGGTCTGATAAACCTTCAGTTGTGTTCTGCACCCTGCTGGCAGTCAGAGTCCAATGAGCGCTGGAAAGGACCTAGGAGTAATTAAGTATTTGCATAGTGTCAGCTTTACTGTACTGTTCCTCTGGTGCATACAGCCAGTGGGAGACCCAGAGCTGAGCGGCATATATATAGAAGAGAAGAAGCTGCAGAGTGGTGCAGGGAGCAGAAGAGGAGCCAGGGAATATTATTCTTGTCTACTCTGTGGTCTTCATTATTATTGTCTGCTATAAATGTAGTATTTGATTTATGGGGTGGTATTTATTGCTGCACTGTGACATTTATAATTTCTGTGGTGGCATTTTGTTCTGTACTGTGTGTTGGTGACACATAAGTGGCGCTGATATTGCTTAAAGGGAACCTACCACCACGATTCTACCTATAAAGGTAGATCGAGTGGTAGGTGGATGTAAGGGACGTGAGGATAGCTCTTTTTAGAGCTAATCCTCACGGCCCCCTTAACTTTTAATAAACTTTATTCCCCTAATATGTAAATTTACATATTGCGGCTACTGGGGCGTGGAGTAGCGGGCACGAGGCTAACAGCGCGGCTACTCACGCCACGTAGCCACGTACTCCTCCTACCCTGTGTGTGCAGCGCGCAGCATCCGACAAGCGGAGTTATGCGATGCAGCGAACACACAGGGTAGGGGAGTAAGTAAGTAGTGGCTCTGGCGTGGAGTAGCAGTGCTGTGTAGCCTCGTGCCCGGCTACTCCAAGCCCCAGTAGCCTCATAAGTAAATTTACATATTAGGGGAATAAAGTTTATTAAAAGTTAGCGGGGACGTGAGGATTAGCTCTAAAAAGAGCTCTCCTCAGGTCCCTTACACCCACCTAGCACCCGATCTACCTTTATAGGTAGAATCGTGGTGGTAGGTGCCCTTTAAATACCTGTGCAAGCAGTTTGCACAAAAAAGACTGTGCAAAGTTCGACAAAAAACGAGTGCAAGGTTCTTAGTAAATGTTCCCCTGTATCTGCAACCCAGACTCCACAGCCCTAGTGCAGAATATTAATTATGCAGAATATAGCGTCAATAAGAAGTAATAATTGTCCCACAGTTGACAGGCCCTGAAATAGCTCATTAATTGAAAAAATAAAGCAATGGACTGTAGAATGCAGGAGGCAAACATATGAACGCTAAAATGACAAGGGCATGGTCCTTTGTCAAACGGTATCACAAAGGCATCGTGTGAAAGCATCCAGTTGGTTGAAGAGCCAACTGCAGTTTTCAAATCAATAATGAAGTAATTGCGCTTTCAGTTCGTGACTGTGTGTCTGATGGCTGAGTACTGATTATTTTTGCTTAATCATAACTGCAATTCAAGCCACAACTGACCTGGAAAGGCTCTGGAGAAGTCTCATTCAACAATGTGTTGGGTTTTTTTTCCTAAACACAGACTAAAAATGCCTGTCCTGCAAAGCTAATTAAGAGGTTTACCAAGCCTTGCATTCTAGAATGTCTTCCAGTTGAAGCAAAGTAGGATATTTCAACAAATAACAGTACAGGCAGTCCCCGGGTTACATACAAGATAGGGTCTGGAGGTTTGTTCTTAAGTTGAATTTGTATGCAAGTCGAAACTGTATATTTTATAATGGAAGTTTTAGACAATTTTTTTTCTTTTGCCCCAGTGACAATTGGAGTTTAAAAATTTTTGGTGTAATTGGACCAAGAATTATCAATAAAGCTTCATTACAGACATCTTACAGCTGATCATTGCAGTCTGGGGCTATAGTAAAGCATCCAGAGAGCTTCACCAGAGGTCACATGGGGCAGAGGGGTCCGTCTGTAACTATGGGTTGTCTGTAAGTCGGGTGTCCTTAAGTAGGGGACCGCCTGTAGTAAAGAGTGCAGGAGAAACTGATTTTCCACAATGGTCCCCTAATTATAAAGGTTCACCATGTCTCCACACCGAGTGGCTGTACCCTGCACCTATTTGAGCTAAAGCTGTATATGAGTAACAAAGTAGTTTTGCTTCTTTGATTACCAAGCCTGAGCCTCTCTTCACCGTCCTTTTCCACTTTTAATTTTACTTTTTGGCGGGACCGATTGTGGCTTGTACGCCTGAATAGCGACCGTGAACAGTGACAATTTCCTGACGCAGAGTGGAAATTAGGACTAATTCCCCCTTTGTGCAACGCACAAAAAAGACTGTGCAAAGTTCGACAAAAAACTAGTGCAAGGTTCTTAGTAAATGTTTCCCTGTATCTGCAACTCAGACTCCACAGCCCTAGTGCAGAATATTAATTATGCAGAATGTAGTGTCAATAAGAAGTAATAATTGTCCCACAGTTGACAGGCCCTGAAATAGCTCATTAATTGAAAAAATAAAGCAATGGACTGTGGAATGCAGGAGGCAAACATATGAACGCTAAAATGACAAGGGCCTGGTCCTTTGTCAAACGGTATCACAAAGGCATCGTGTGAAAGCATCCAGTTGGTTGAAGAGCCAACTGCAGTTTTCAAATCAATAATGAAGTAATTGCGCTTTCAGTTCCTGACTGTGTGTCTGATGGCTGAGTACTGATTATTTTTGCTTAATCATAACTGCAATTCAAGCCACAACTGACCTGGAAAAGCTCTGGTGAAGTCTCATTCAACAATGTGTTGGTTTTTTTTTCCTAAACACAGACTAAAAAAGCCTGTCCTGCAAAGCTAATAAAGAGGTTTACCAAGCCTTGCATTCTAGAATGTCTTCCAGTTGTAGCAAAGTAGGATATTTCAACAAATAACAGTAGTAAAGAGTGCAGGAGAAACTGATTTTCCACAATGGCCCCCTAATTATAAAGGTATACCATGTCTCCACACCATGTGGCTGTACCCTGCACCTATTTGAGCTAAAGCTGTATATGAGTAACAAAGTAGTTTTGCTTCTTTGATTACCAAGCCTGAGCCTCTCTTCACCTTCCTTTTCCACTTTTAATTTAACTTTTTGGCGGGACCGATTGCGGCTTGTACGCCTGAATAGCGACAGTGAACAGTGACAAATTCCTGACGCAGAGTGGAAATTAGGACTAATTCCCCCTTTGTGCAAC